>PVLD010022306.1:0-29575 GCA_004027595.1 Dinomys branickii | reverse complement strand
ATGTTTGCCTGTTTTGTTTTTTGTCTTTGGATTTTTGGTTTTTGTGTTTTTTCTGTTGTTGAGAGGATTAATTGTCTGACTAAATTTGCATGTCTGGATATGGGCTTATATATTTACACTCCGAAGATATCAATGGATAAAGCAATAACCACTGTTGAGATCATATCACCTTGTCTATAGATTAGTTGTGATTGTACTATTTTTTATGCTAATTGGTGTCTGTTTGTCAATATGTTTTTGTACTTGTATTTTTTTTTAAATAAATTTAAAAAAAAAGAAAGAAAAGTCCATAGGGTAGGAGAGCCTAAGTTTGAGCAAAGACATGGGTCTGGCTAGTGGAGTGATCAGTGTAGTGCCAGAGAGGATGCTAGAGGCCAGGTTATGTAGGGACATGTGGATCTGGTTAGGGAATTGGCATTTTATTCCAAGTGTGATAGAAATGCCATGGGGAGTTTTGCATCAGGAAAGTGACTTTGATGTGTCTCTTCAAATGATCATTCTGGTTTCTGGGTGGAAAATAGACCGTGGGGCACAAGAAGGAAGTGCAGTTAGAAGACTACGACATTAGTCCCAGTGATGGAGTTGTTAGCTTTTACTATGGTAGCATTTTTGTTGTGGCTAAATATAGGCTATAGCTTATATTTACACTAGACAATAGTTAATGATGGAATAGCTGTGGAGTATAATGAAGCAGGAGCATCATTTATTGAGCTGGAAAAGATGAGAAGAAATGTAAGTTCAGAACAGTATGGTGAGAAATGCAGAAATCTGTTTTGGACATTTCATAAGTTTGAGGTAGCTATTAGTAAGTGTATTCCTGAGTACAGGAATCTAGAGTTCTACAGATCAAAGGAAAGGTCAAATCTAGAAGTCAAAGGAGAGTTTGGGTAAATTTGCTATGCGGTGCTGTAACCATCTCTGCCTGTCTTCCTTCCTGAAATCCCCTAGCTTTGCAGAGCAGTCTGGCCTGTGGTGTGGAGGCCTCGCACAATTTGAAAAGAGGTGGTAGACTCAGGAACACAGAGGAGACCTGGAGTGTAGCAGATCAGTATCTGTGAGCTGAGATGACCAGCAGAAAAATTAGCCCCATGAGATACTGGTTGCCATAGTTACTGCCCAGATAACACATTATATGAGATGGACATGGGCTTCGTGTTTTATTTTGGTCCTCAGACACATGGAGCGGAGTGAATCATATTCATCAACTCAATGTACACAATCTTCATCAGACTGTGCAGAGGCCTTCACTAGCTTTATTATTTGTCCTGGTACTGTGTTTCCATATCTATTCCCCCTTACCCGTGAGGCACCATCTCTAATGTGTTACTTAATGTCACTACATATCTGGATATCCTTGAAAAATAGGTAGCATTGTCTTAAGTTTGTCACTGTAATTTGAAATGTTATATATTCCATTCCCCACTCAACACTGTGTCAAGATTCTACTTACATTACTATCTGTATATCTACTTGATTTTAACCAACAGCTGAGTACTTTTGAAAACATAAATAGATACACAGACCGCATTTGCTTGCCTATTCTCTTAAAGAAGGTCCTTGGGCTGCTTTAAACTCTTCCTTCATAAATACTGCTGTAAGAAATAGCATCTTTAAAAAGATTTTTTAGTACATAGCCTTTGTCAAGAGTGCAAATTTCGGGGCTGGGGATATAGCTCAGTGGAATAAGCACTTGCCTAGCAAGCGCAGGGTCCTGAGTTCGATCCCCAGTACCGCAAAAAAAAAAAAAAAAAAGTGCAAATTTCCCCTTCACTCTGGCTTTCTTACAGTATTTTTTAAATAATGAGTGGGCACTGAACTTTAACAGAATGTTGAATTTGCATCTCCTAAAATGGTCACATTTTTCTCCTTTATTCCATTAATAAACTGAGTCACATTGATAGATTTTCTAAAACTTAAACTGTCTTGAATTTTTTGGATGAACACAATTTGGTCATATGTATTTTAAAAGACAAACTTTAGATTTGACTTACTAACTTCATATTTGGGATTTTTCACACCTATGTGCATAATGAAAGGGTCCTAAATTTTTCATTTCTTGAAAGAAAGGAAAACAAGTATGGGAAACTAGCCAGATACAGTTATGCAAAGTTTTTCCTTGATTTCTGTTTCTATCTAGCAATGTTTTACGGTTGGGATTATTTATTCCTTGACAATACTATATTGTTGAACATAGCTGTAAAACTATCTGGAGCTAGAACTTTCTTGGAAAGGGTGACAGTGATTCTACTTCACATTTGTTAAGAATTATAGCTCTAATGTGTTGGGTCGCTTTTGGCTATTTTACATTTTTCCAGATCTTTATCTAGTTCATCTTTTGTTTCATGTTTCACTCTTACTTGCATTCTTAATTTCTGGAAAATTTATTTAATTTAAGCTATAAATTTACCTCTGAGTACTGCTTTGAACATGACTGGTAAAATTTTATGCAGTAATTTCAGTGCCATCTATGTCTATTTAATAGTTTCTTTTCTTTATATAGTTCTATGCTATTTTGTGTATTTAAAAATCTTCTAGAGATACAGAACTTTTCATTTAATTTAATTCCCTCATGGCCAGAAGTATTGTGTGTATGATGTTGACTCTTAAATTTACAAAGCTTTTAAATTTAAACAAGGCTTCTTTTAAGGTCACTATAATTTCAATGCCCCCTCTAAAACTCATGCTGAAATGTAACACCCACTGTAACAATCTAAGCAGTAGCCCTCCAAGATGTGACTTGATCATCAGGAATGGATTAAGAGTGTTGCCTTGGGAGTAGGTTAGTTATCAGAGTAGGTTAGTTATCAGAGCTCAAAAAAGGATAATGTCTTGGTTACTTTTCTCTCATTGCTGAGACAAAGTATCCAACACCCAAAATTAAGGAAGGAAGGAAAGGTTTATTTAACTCACAGTTTGTGGAGGTTTCAGTCCATACTCGGCTGGCTCCAAGGCAGAGTGGCACATGGCAGAGGGCAAGGTGGCAGAAGATAGCCAAATCAACAAGAGCAGAAGGGAGGAGCATTGGCAGCAAACAGCCTCTTTCTCTCCCTTACACTGCATGCCACACCATCTGCCCCAGGGCGGGTGTAGCACGCACACCCATAATCCCAGTGGTGGATCATGAATCAGTCATAAATCTAGAAGCCTGCCCCATAACTGCATTAGGATTTGGGGGGACAAGTAGACATGAACTATAACAGGTATGTATTGATTATTCTCTCTGCTTATCCTGCACCATGATTTTGCACTCTGCCATGCTCTGATGCAGCAAGAAGGCCTTTGCTGGATGCTAACACCATGTTCTCGGGCTTCCAAACCCCCACAATCATGAACCAAGTAAATTTTTCTTCATTATAAATTAGCCTATAGCATTCTAGTTATAGCAAGAGAAAACAAATTAAAAGTAGTGTGTCTAGCACATTTGTTTTTGTTTTTCCAATGTATCTATAAAAAGAAAGTATTTTGTTTCTTGGGGTAGGTGGGGTGGATACATCACATTAGTATAATCTTCTGTATCTTTGCTACATATTTTTGTATCCTCAGATACCAGTTTTTAATCAGGTACATTGAAATCTTCAAATGTTATTTGAAAAATTTATTTCTCACCCTACCTCTGCCAGTTGCTTTATGTTTTTGATGTTACATTGTCAGGTGTCTACATGTTCATGATTTTTATACTTCTTAATATATTATTTATTTTGCCAATATAAAACAACCTCATTTTCTTCTAATATTTTATGCCTTAAATTACTATATGATATTAAAATTCCTATTCTGTCTTACTATTGGTAAATCTTTACCTGTGCTTTCTGTAGTCTTTTTTCTAATACGTCTCATAAACAATATACTGCTTGATTTTTATCTTTTTAATTGAATTAGAAATTCACTATTGCTTTATCAATGAGTTTACACTATTTATAATTATTGCCACTCCAATTTATAGTTGTTGCAAATTTAATTTTGCATTTTTATGTTTTCTACTTTTCATACCTTCTTTATATCCCTTCCTTCTTTTATTTAATTGGCTAGGCAGAATTTTCTCCACTAGTTTGCAAGTAAAACATTCTATTAGTCTTCTAGGAGTTGGTCCTAAGCTATTAAGAATGATATCTTTTCCCCTTTCAATTTCTCAACCTATCAATACATGTATTTTCCTTCATAAAAAGAATCTCAGAGAAATATACAAAACCAAACCAAAGGGACAGAGAGAGAAAAGGTAAAAGGAAGAAAGAAGAGAAAGCAAGAGGTCAACAAAGAATAGAAAAATGACAGAGAAAGACTAAGAAGTTGACGAAAGGAGAAAGGTCTGAGATAACAAGGCCAAGTAGTTCTGCATACACAACACCCAAAATTCAGAGACTGAGAAAACTCCAGGCCTCGCTAATTCCTTTTACATAATGTCCCCAAGACATTTATTTTTCCGCTTCTGATTAGGAAAACACTGCAAACTATTTAATGATTGTCCTTGACTGAGCAGTCACTGTTCTAGGCCCTGCTTTGAAGCCTGGAGACAAAGTAATGAACATGTAGCCTCTCTCTTTGTCTTCCTAGAGCTCACAGAGAGAACAGAGTTTAAAGAGCAATCTTCCCCACAGAGGGGTGAAGGGCAGGACATCCTGGGAACATCCAGCAAGGAGGACTCAACTTGACTGGCACAGAAGCAGTGTGGAGCCCCAGACAGCTTCAGGAAACTCCATGGTCATGCCCTGCACCTCCCATCTAGGGAAGGAAGCTTAGCCCTAGACACCTTCAGGAGCCTTAGTGAGCTACACCCCCAACTCTCCTACCATCATGGGAACAACACTGAGCCCTAGACAGCTTCCAGGTCCTCTGTGAGCCATGCCCTCAGAGTTGCAGGAGCAGTGCTTGGCCCCAATGAACTCCACAAGCCTTAGCGAGCCACCCCCGCACCCCCTACCACTGGAGAAGTGATGCTGAGCCCAAGGACACTACAGTGCCAAGGTGCGCCCCACTCTACCCCCACCACTATAGCGGGAGCGACACTAAGCCCTCGTGAACTTCAGGAGCTTCAAAAATGTAAACATGAAGGAGCAAAATGCATTCTCAGACTTCCCGCTCACTCAGAACAAGTCTAGGATATTGGGGACCACTGCAAAGTGGCTCTGAGTTGGATTTAATACTAACCAACTGGCTTTCCGTGTTTACTTGTGAGCTGTCTGAAGTTTAAGCACCTTGTCTGCCACCCCAACTGACTGCAAGGAGACTGCAGCTGCCGGCCTCTCGCTCCTGCTGTGAAGGCCTTCCTGAAGATAACACAGTTATCCTAAATTAATATACTTTATTTCTTGGAGGAGTCCTTAAAGGGATTCCCAAGTCTGCCCAGATTCCTGCATTTTCTTCAGTATTCCCCCTCCCTTGTTTGTAAACCAAATAAATATGAGCTACCCAGCAAAGTCTTTGGTGAAACTCAGAGAATATTGAAGCTGGAAGAGTTAGTCCCTCCTGGGGCCCTGAAATAATTTTCATTGTCTATTTTATTTAAGCCTTCACTGTCCACTCCCTTGGGAGATTGTGGGCCTGATCAGCCCGCAATACCAGGATACACTGACATAGAAGAACTTGGAAGCCACATACCTGAAATGCTAGGAACTAAAGTAAAGAAACAACTTCATCAGCCCATAGAAAACATCAGATCAGAAATAATCTCTCAGGTAAAAGAAAAGAAATGTCAACAATAATGAAAGAATTGTTCAGCATATTTAAAGAAGACAGATAAAAAAACAGAGCATAGAAAAATGATGGAAACATTGAATGAACAATATAGGAAGAATTAGAATGGATGAAACAGATTCAAACAGATATCCAGGAAATTAAAAATTCCACTGAAAGCTGGCAAAACTGCTTGAATGAAACTGAAGATAGACTTTCAGTCCTTGAAGACAGCACTGCAGCTAGGGATTGTGAAAAGAAAGAACTCTTAAAAATAACAAAGAACCAGGAAATAACAATTTAACACCTGTAAGGTGAGGCAAATAAAAAATGTAAGACTGATAGGTGTCAACGAAAGAGCAGGAGTAAACACGGATGACATAGACTATTTGCAGAAGTAGTAGCATAAAATCTCCCAAGCATAGGAGAAGAATCTGACATACAGTTAAGTGAGGAATATCGAAATACAATTAGCCATAACCAAAATAAATGTACACCCAGACACACAATAATTAAGATCCCAGAAATTCAGCACAAGAACAGAATATTAAAAGCTGTTAGAGAAAAGAAACAGATCACCTATAAAAGAAAGCCCATCAGAATCACAGCAGATTTCTCAACACAACATTTCAAGTCAAGAAGAGTTTGGAGTGAAATATTTCTGGTCCTGAAAGAAAACAATTGCAACCCAGACTGATGTACTCTGCAAAACTATCCTTCAAAATTAATGGAAAAATAAGACACTTCCATGAAAAGGAACAAATGAAGAAATTCATGACCACAAAACCAACCTTACAAAGAGTACTGTAAGGTATTCTAGAAAGAGATAAAAATGACCACAATTTCAAGAACAACAATAGAAATCACCAAGCAGAGGAAGCAATTAAACAGAGAGAAAAAGTAGGGAACCAACAGCAGGAAAATAACATGATGAAGATAAGCCAATACATATCAGTTATAACCATCAGTGTAAATGGCCTGAATTCACCAATCAAAGAAGCAGCTTGGCAGAATGGATCAAGAAACAAAATCCAACAATAGGCTGTATACAAGAAATTCATAGACTTAAAGGTAAAGGATGGAAAACAGTACTCCATGGGACAGGAACCCAGAAAAAAGCAAGGGTAGCTATTGTGCTTGCAGACAATGTAAACTTCAAACCAAGAATGATCAAAAGGGATAAAGAAAGTCACTACATACTTGTTAGGGGAAAACCACAAGAGGAAGAGACAACAATCATAAATATATATGCAGCAAATATGGGATCACTGAGCTGTATAAGACAAAGATTAACAGACGTGAAAAATCAAATAAGCAATAACACAATTGCAGTCGGGGACTTTAACACTCCATTGTGACAGAGATAGATCAGTTAGGCCAAAAATCAGCAAAGAAATAACAGAATTAAACCAAACTTGTGAACAAGTGGACTTAGTAGACCTTTATACAGTGTTCTATTTAATGACAGCAGAATATACCTTCTTCTCAGCTGCATATGGGTCATTCTCCAAAATAGACCATATACTAGCACACAGAATATGCTTATGTAAATGCAAAAGAAGTGAAATCATCCCATGCATATTATCTGACCATAGAGCAATGAAGTTAGAAATTATTGACAAAAGAAATCACAAAAACTCCATAAACACATGGCAATTAAATAGCACCCTCCTGAACAACAAATGGGTCACAGATGAAATTAAAGAAGAAACTAAACAATATTTACAATCAAACAAAAATACAGATACAACTTACCCGAACCTGTGGGACCCAATGAAAGCAGTCCTAAGAGGGAAATTTATAGCGGTGAATTCTCTCATCAGGGAAACAGAACAGGTACAAGTAAAGAACCTTATTGCTGCATCTTAAGCTTCTAGAAAAAGAAGGGCAAGCCAAGCAGAAAGCCCAAAGAAGGCAGGAAATTATAAAGATCAGAGTAGAACTTAATGTAAATGAGACCAAGAAAACAATGCAAAGAATTAATGAGTTAAAGAGTTGGTTCTGTGAAAGAATGAATAAAATTGATAAACCACTAGCCAATCTTATCAAAATAAGGAAAGAAAAAACTCAAATTCATACAATAAGGAATGAAGAGGGTGAAATCACTACAGATCCTACAGAAATTTAGCAGCTCATCAATACCTACTTTGAAAATCTTTACTCTCACAGGATGGAAAACAGAAGAAATGGACAGATTCCTAGATACACATATATGAATTACCAAAGCTTAATCAAGAAGATATAAAAATTCTGAATAACCCAATATCAGTCAATGAAATTGAAAATGTAATTAAAACCTTACCAACAAAGAAAAGCCCAGGTCCTTATGGATTCGCAGCTGAATTATACAAGAAACTTAGAGGAGATTTAACACTAATTCTTCTTAAACTCTTTAATGAAATTGAAAGGGAAGCAATTCTCCCTAACTCATTCCCGGAGGCAAGTATTACCCTAATACCAAAACTAGAGAAAGACCCAACCAAAAAAGAGAACTATAGCCCAATCTCTCTAATAAACATAGATGCAAAATTACTCAGTAAAATACTAGCAAATGGAATACAGCAAATCATCAAGAAGATTATACACTAGGACCAAGAGGGATTCATTTCAGTAATGCAGGGATGGTTCAATACATGCAAATCAATTAATGTAATACGTCACATCAACAGAGCCAAAGACAAAAATCACATGATCATCTCAACACATGCAGAAAAAGCTTTTGACAAAGTCCAACACTCCCTCATGATAAAAAAAAAACCCTACAGAAAATTGGCATAGATGGTCTTTACCTCAATCTGATCAAAGCCATCTATGACAAACCAACAGCCAATATCATACTAAATGGACAAAACTCGAAAGCTTTCACTTTAAAACAAGGAACAAGACAAGGATGTGCACTCTCAGCACTCCTATTTAATATAGTTCTGGAAGCATTAGCCAGAGCAATTAGACAAGAGAGAGAAATAAAAGGAATAAAGATTGGAAAGGAAGAAGTGAAATTATCATTATTCGCAGAAGACATGATACTCTACATAGAAGACCCCAAAAACTCCACAAAAGACTTGTAGATTTAATAACCAAATTCAGTAGCATAGCTGGATGCAATGTCAACACTCAAAATCAACTGCACTCCTATACATAAGCAACAAACACATTGAGAGAGAAATTATGGAAACCACACCTTTCACAATAGCATCAAAAAAATTAAATACTTAGGAATCAATCTAATAAAGGAAATAAAAAATCTATACAGTGAAAATTATAGATAGTACTCTGAAAAAAGAGATCAAAGACAATTTCAGAAAATGGAAAATATTCCTTCCTCATGGATAGGAAGAAACAACGTGAAAATGGCTGTCCTCTCAAAGTTGTTATACAGATTCAAAGCAATTCCTGACCTGAAATTATAGTACAAAACTGTGACAAAATCAGTATGGTCTCATAATGAAATAAATCAGATGTGCATACATAAGCAGCGTATAGTATCACTAGTGTAGGAACCTTAAAGTGTGACTATCAATTAGGAGGTATGATAAACAGTGTGAAATGAAAGGAAACTGCTCGAAAGTAGGGAGCAGCTGGGATGTGGGGAGGGAGAAAAGGAAGAAGGGGATAATTATGTATGTATGTATGTATGTATGTATGTATGTGCAGGATGGCTAACATAGTTGTACTACTGACTTACGTTGCTTTATTGTAAGGAACAGTTAATGATTAGTTGTTTGATCAGTCTTGCATGTCTATATTTGTTTTCCTGAGTATGCACTTCGAAGTTATCAATATGTAATGCAATAACCATTGTTACTTCCCTGTCACCTTGTCCGTAATTCAGTTCTGATTATACTGTTCCTGTGCTACTTTGTAAGTGGCTGTGTGTTTGTTAATATGTTTTCATTCTTTTACTTCTAAAATTAAAAAATTTCAGTATGGTACTGGGGAAAAAACAGACATGAGGTTCAATGGAACAGACTAGACGTTACAGACACAACAAGCACACTCAGCCACCTTATCTTTGACAAAGAGGCCAAACATGTTCCCTGGGAGAAAGAAGCCTCTTTAATAAGTGGTGCTGGAAAAACTGGCTTTCCACATGCCAAAGACTAAAACTAGACTTATGTGTTTCACCATGCACTAAACTAAGTTCAAAATGGATCAAAGATCTAAATATCAAAGTAGAAATGCTAAATCTACTGGAAGAGAAAGTAGGTAGAAATCTTAAAGACATAGGGGTAGACAAAGAGTTCATGAACAAAAGCACAGCTGCGTGAGAAATACTTCAAAGAATCAACAACTGGACTCTCATCTTATTGTGAAGTTTTTGCACATCAATAGAAATCACCAACAAGGTAAAAAGAAAACCCATGAATTGGGAAAAAATTTATCCAACTGCCCTTCGGACAAGGGACTTCTATCTAGAACGTATAAAGAATTTTAAAAGATCAGACCCCCCCTAAATTCAAAGACCCAATAAAAAATGAGCATCTGAGATGAACACACACTTCTAAGATAAAGGAATACAAATGGCAAATAAATATATGAAAAATGTTCAACATCATTGGTCATTTGAGAAATGCAAATTAAAACAACACTGAGATTCCGTCTCACCCCAGAAAGAATGGCTACCATCAAGAAATCAACCAATAACAAATGCTAGAGGGGCTGCAGCAGGGGGAGAACAAACCCTTATCCACTGTTGGTGGGAGTGTAGACTGGTACAACGACTATGGAAATCAGTGTGGAGGTTACTCACAAAACTAAGATTACAAGTCATGAACAAAAACTCTCTGCCTACCCTAAAATAAAAATTTTTTTAAAAGTCCCATTCAACCCAGCTATTCCCCTCCTGGGTATTTTTCCAGAAGAATGAAAAACATCATATGACAGTGATATGCGTGCACCCATGTTTATAGAAGCACAATTTGTCATAGCTAAATCCTGGAAACAATGTAAATGCCCATCAACTGAGGAATAGATAAAAAAGATGTGGTATCTTTATACAATGGCATATTACTCAGCTGTAAAAATAGATAAACTTGAGGCTTTTATAGGTAAATGGATGCAACTAGAGACCATACTCAAAAGTGAAATAAATCAGACCCGCACATGTAAACATCATATTGTCTCCATAGTATAAGAACCTGAAAAAGTAAATAAAACCAGAAAAGTACAATAGATATTCTGAAAAGGAAAGAAGTTGCTCAAAGGGAAGGAAAAACTAAGAGAAAGGAGAAAAGAAAGAAGGAAGGAAGGGAAAAATATATATGATATACAAAGATAGCTGGGATCACTGTACTACTGAAGTCTATTGGTTTATTGAAAGGGACAGTTAATGCTTACAATTTTTCTTTTTTTGACCAATTTTGCACACTTGTATATGGAAATTTGAACAACTAATTTGAAGACAACAATATGCAATATAACAACCGTTGTTGAATCCCTACTATCTTGATTAGTGAAACTCTGTATCATCTCTAATTTTTTTATTCTCTTTCATTGTTTGATCAATCTTGCATTCTTACATCTGGTAATCTAAGCAACTTCGTCAAAGATAACAATACGTAATATAACAACCATTGTTAACTTCCTATCACCTTGTTTTGCAATTCTGTATCATTTATATTGTTTTTGTGTTGTTTTGTTTGTCTTGCTTGCTGTTATTTTGTTTTCTTTTCTGTTTAAAATTTTTAAAAAGGAACACTCAACCTCCTGAGGAATCAGGAAAACAAACCTTCCTGCACAAAGTGCTGAGATTTGAAGGACATGACTCCTTCGCCCCAACAGAGGCTGGCTCTCACTGCTGTCACTCTGCTGGCCACTGGTCCTGTGCATCTGGCGGGCTATGGGCAAAATATTGCAGATGTGGCCAAGGCTACAGTGCCTGCATGGAGCACAGAACCAGCCAGGTTCTCTCAGGGAACATGCCCAGGATTCACAAGGTCCCTACCCTTTCCATCTCCCCAGCTTGGCTCACTGAGTCACTGCTGACCAGTGTTGCTGGCAGTGACCACTTGATTCCACAGGCCTATCTCTTCTCTGCTTATCTGGCCAGTGGTTTAGTTTTATTTTCTGAAGAATTGTACTAATTGAGGTAGATTAAGGAAGGATATCTTTGAAGGAATTAAAACAGTTACTACTGTTTGTAAGAAGCTATGGTAATTCCAGCGAGGCATGCCCCCAACCCCATCCACACTGACTCTAATGAACACAACAGAATGGACATTGGGAGTGGGGGGCACTATGAGCTCTGGCTTTGGAGACAGTCATCTATGTTCAAACTCTGACTTTACCCCTTTGGGAAAACCACTGAAGTTCTATGGGTCTTGGTTTCCTTCTTTGTAAAGACACTGTGATAGCTTCTTAGGTTAGTGGCAAAGATGAAATGGTCTGTGCTAAGCACAGACCTTGGTACTTAATCAAGACTCAAAAAAGTAGCTGCATAATATTCAAGCTAGAATTAGCCTTAATCTTTGGATTAGCTTTGTATTACTGTATTGCAGGCTGCCCAGGTGGTACTAATGAAAGAGCAAATGCCACTATTTTCTCAGTTTAGAAGTATATTTTGGGTAGATGCTGCCTACAGTTAACCAAAATATGGTAAAAAAAAAAAAAAACGGAAAGTGGTTTTCAATGTACATATAACACTCAGCCTATTTAATCGTTTATAGAACTGATTTGAACAACACATAAAGTTCTCATTCATAAAGATAATTTTGTAATTAATAAGGTTACAACATATTCTTTATGGACATCTGTGTTATCCTAAGGTTTGTTTCATTTCACAATACAAAACATCTGGTCCTATTTTTATTAAATTGTTCTTGTTCATTTGTTCAGCCATTTATTCACTCATTATTTATTCAACAAATAGTTCCTAGATGCCTATCAGAAAGACATCTGTACAAAACAGGCATGTGACAAATGTTTGTTGAATTTTTTTTAAATTATATTACCAGAATCTAATCATACATATGTCTGATTATATTTGTAAATAAAATCAACACTGTTTTACTTTACTTACTGCAACAAATTAGCTAATCTATAAGGAATAAAGTTTTACCTCTTATAGATGGTTTTAGAAAATTTTCATTCCATTAAACTTTCTAGATTTCTAAAAAAGGTTTTTAAAAGTCCAAATTCTTTGTAGTCATAGTTCCGCAAGTAGATAAGCTCAGTAAACAATCATTTACATTTCTAAAACATGAGCAACTCTTTTTTTCTAGCTAATCCTTAATTTTTACATATTTTACTTTCCCACCTACAGTTGAAATGCTCCACAACACTAATACTTTCCAAACTACAATGAACATTTTTCCCTCTGTGGCTAATCACTTCTGAGCTTACTGAAGGTGGAATGAACTCTGATTTGTGTAACATTTTTCTAAATCAGACAACCACAGAAGAGGCACTTTTGAAGGTTCATGCCATGGGGGAAGCTGGGAAGATGATACCTGTTGCCCTCACTGAAATGTCTCCCTGGAAAGAATCTTATAGGTTGATGAACTTAATTACTCTTGATTTTCATTCCTGTTTTTTGACAATGCTAAAATCTCCAGGGTATGAAGAATACTGGTGTTTGAAGTCCCAGAGGGAGTTAGAAGAAGAAATCAGCGTCTCAGCAGTGCCTGTTCACAGCGCCAGAGCCCAGGGAATGACATGGGCTGCGCTGTGGGGAGAACAGCCTTGGGATCACTCCATGTGTGGGAGGTGCAGGCTCAAGTCACCCTTTGACCTGGAAGCCTATGGCTTATTTAACTCTATGCATGGGAGAGGTCTTGATGTACAGTCCAAGTGTGAAATATAATCCATCCTGTAACTTAGGATCATGAGTATACAGAAGGAGAAAATACCCATGGGCATTATGCTGAGTTGAACTAAACCAATTTCAAGCATTCTTAAAGTAATAAAATTACAGTGATATAGAACAGGTCAGCGGTTGCATAGGGTTAGAGCTGAAGATGTGATTATCAGGGTGTCACATGAGAATATAGGAACAGTCTTGTGTTTGATAGTGGTGATGGTTGAGTCTGCACAGATGATAAAATTTCACAGAACTGTGTTGGGGATGTGGGTCAGTGGTAGAGTATTTATCTAGCATTTGTGAGGCCCTAGGTTCAATCCTCAGCATCCACAAAAAGATTTTTTTCATGGAAATATAAATATATGCCTGTACAAGTATGCATATAACAACTAGGGAAATCCACACCAGGTCTGCAATTGAGTTAAAAGCCTTGTTGTACAATTCACTTCCTGCTTTTGACAATGTCCTCTGGTGGAGAGAAATACCATGAAATAAACTAATTCTGTGTACTACTATAACTTTTTTAATCCCAAAACTATTTTAAAATGACTTTTATGAGAAGATATCAATGAGCCATTGTTCACCAGTAACTTTGCAGGGAGAAAAAGGTTAGCCACAGGTACCTACCCAGTTTTTCGCTGGAGAACAGAGGTATAGACACATGTCTTATCTCCGCCACTGACTACACTGTAATTGCAGCACACATGATTTTGCCCTTGTGGCCCACATTTCCACCACACTTGAATGATGTAGTACTGAGGTCTGAAAGGGGATTTTTTTTCCCAGTGTCTTCACTGTAGTATAGAGGTTTGAGAAAGGAGGTTTTTAAACTCCGAAGCCCTGACACCTGCTCTGGGTTAGTGTTACACCTGGCAGTGTGGCAGCCAGGGTAAACGTAACCAGCAGGGACCTCACACCGGGGCCTTTGACAACTGCAGCAAGGCAGAGGGACCAACAGGGAGTGAAAGGTTTGGAAGCCAAGTCATGCTTGAGAGAGCAAAGCTAGGGTTCTGAGCTGGGAGAGAAAGTTTGGGGAGTCGTGCCTATGTGTGGGGATGTGGCCGAGTGGTGTGAACAAATAACCCAGGGCTGGCGAATAAGAGACAATATAGACTTCCTTGGTGCCAGACCTGAAGGCAGGTGTTGTATCTGTGTGTGACAGCAGATTTCAGTTCAACACAAGGAATTGCCGAGGCCTTCTTGGACAAGTAATAAGTTCCTAGACGCTAGAAATACCAATATAGATCCAAGGACCACCTGTCAGGGACACTGTAAGGGGACCTCATCACGGGTCCCCCTCACACTCCAAGGTGACAAGGACACTAGGAGTGGGTTGAACTGAACCTAGAGTCCTGACTTGTCACCCCGTTTTTGACTCCCTTGGTATTTCCAAGCTTCAGCGGTTTATGGCGTTCCAAAAGAAACCTCACCTTCCCAGCAGACCTGCAGGCTGCCCTATGAAGGATATGGGCTCCGCTGCACTTTCTTCCTCCATGGAGCCTGGCACAAGGTGAGTCAGAAAGAGGCTCTGCAACATCTGAGGCAAGGTAGATGGCAGCTCTGCTGTGCCCACAGCAAGAAGCCAGCCTGGCTGCCTGTTCAAAGTCCTCTCACACTGAGAGTCCATATATCTTATGACCCCAGAGTGCTTCCTGGCACAGCTTTCCCCCAGTGGTGATTCATTTCTCTTCTGAAGCTTTGCCAGTGTTTGGGTTTTCTACTTAGTTCTCAATGAACTAGCTATCACAGTTATAGCTCCCTAGAAAACGCCGTACAGTAACTCTGTCAGGGTTTTTATTTGCGTGGATGGATCGTTTTATTTCAGCAAGGTGTTTTATTAGCTTAGAGGCATGAATCACTCCAAAGGTAGATGAAAGATGACCCAATACACACAATTTCATGTGGGATGTTGCTCCTTCCATTAAAGATCATGACTCTTGGATTAGGACATGAGATCAATTTGATTTCACACAAATTACAGAAAATAGAATCCTATCAGTATATCCACACACCTACCCAGGACAGAGTTGAGGAGGCCACTCCAACTCCCAGCTGGGTTCTACCACTGGGAAATCATCATCAACTCATGGGGTTGTAATAGCGCCAAACCAAGCAGCCTGACCCTCCTCCTCTCTTCTGCTTATGTCTACTTGGACCAAGCAACACCAATTACTAAGAACCCAGGAAGCTGTGAGTGCCTTTGAAAAAGGAATTACATTAGTAAGGATAGGTTCTACTATGTTGCAATAACAACTAAATCCTTAATTCTCAGTGGCTTAGCTCAACAAAAGCTTCTGGTTTCAATGAGTTCTGGTCACATTCCATGGGTCAGGAATCAATCCTTCTCTCCTATTATAGCAGGAGAAAGAGGAAAATAATTAAAGACCGTCACCTACTTGTAAATGCCAGCATCTAAAAGTAACCCCACTACCTTTACTCACAGTTCTCTGGCCAGATCCTGAATATAAGGTCAGAGAATCATAGGCATAAAAAGTCTCTGCCACTGGGCTCTTCTCTGAGAATGGTTTTCTCAGCACCTAGTGATGGGTTTTGGACCCTGTATAAAATTCTGCTAAGTCATCATGGTGGCGATCCAACATGGTGTGTGGCCCAGAACCACAGTATGTCACTCAAAAACTAACTTCTGCCTCCCTGTTTCTCCCAACTTCCTGTTTCCTTTCCATTCACCTTCGGGCATTCCTCCAATCAACGTTTGCTATGTCACTCTGACTACCTATGTAAACTCCACCCCCTATTCAGTCCAATAAATTCTTTGTCTCCCAGCCTCCGACTTCAGAAGGTCCTTTGCGTTCTGAAAGCAGGTCTCCCGTGCCTGTAATAAACCCTCTTTTTACTTTTTATTTTTCTTCTCTCATTCGCGCCAAGAAAAACCTTATACCTACATCCACCCTGAGCTGTCATTCTGCTAAGCTGATGACCACCGGGGTCCAGGTTTGTTCCAGTGCAGCAGTAGCCTTCTCTTCTGTGACTGAAGAACATCTTGGCTCCACAGCCCAGAGAAACTCTTCAGAAAGCAAAGGCAGGGTGTAGGTGTACTAGGCCTGGGAACATATGGTTGAATACATGGTCTTCAGGGCCTGTCTCCTCCGCCTCTTCTGCACTCCAAATGTGAACACATCCAACCCTCAGTGAGATGCAGAGTAAGTGCAGCCATGCCTCCACCTACAGTTTGCGC
The DNA here is from genome assembly GCA_004027595.1 of Dinomys branickii. Lineage (NCBI taxonomy): Eukaryota > Metazoa > Chordata > Mammalia > Rodentia > Dinomyidae > Dinomys > Dinomys branickii. The sequence goes on along the minus strand of PVLD010022306.1, from coordinate 12,911 downwards.
AAGAGCCTGTGTGAAGCCAGCAGGCTGAGGTGCTGCAGCCCCAGGAGCATCAGTCACCTGTGCAGTTCAGGACTGGGGCAGCTCAAGTATGGCATTATCTCTTTATCCTGGCCTCATGATCTCATAGTGGCTAAAATCTCCTACGAAAGCCAGGCATGAGACTGTCCCCATATCTTATCATTCAACAATTAAGAGAGAGAGAGAGAGAGAGAGAGAGAGAGAGAGAGAGAGAGAGAATCTCCAAAGGAATAGCTTCCAAGACTCAGCAGAATCTCATTTGCTGGTGAACCTGCCAAGCTGGTCAGATATTATATTACACTATTATGCAATCTATCTATAGTATCTTCAATGTAAAGAATCATCTCAAGGAGCAAAGCACTTTTTTCTTTTCCAAATCCTGTTTTAACTAGAAAATTGATGGAAAATATAGAACGATTGCCCCATAGCTACTTTTTAAAACTCTATTTGGGAGCCTTGAAAATATTGGGGAATTAAAACAGAAATTGAACTTTGATATTTTTCTCCCATTTTATTATTCACTATTCCCTGAAAACCCTCCAACATTGTATTTCTCTATCTTGGAAAAATGATGTATTTTCCCCTTTAGAACCTGTAGGTATTCTAATTATATGCAAATAAGCTCACAGAAATACATATCCCTGGTTAAAGGATATTTAAAATGTTAAAAGCTTTTTTTTCAACTGTTCACTCCTTCTAAAAAACAGCTATTTCAAGAACCTGAAAGCACTCTCCTCTGAAGTGCATGCAAGAAGCATCCCCTGCAATGATGTCTCCGGGGCTGCACTTTCTGAAAACAGCTCAAGTGGGGACCACAGTTTGAATCTCGTTTTGAAGCAATTCTATATTAATCTTCCTTTCTTAACAGTGAAAACTTTCCCCACTTTATTCAGCATCAAAATACACACCTGAAGAAGTCAAACAGAAATCAAGTCCTTCCCACATTGAAAAAGATGTCTTAACATTGTCTGTGACTTGTTGAAAATGTTGCTATGGATGCATTTTCAAAGGATCATTATTTCTCTGATATCCGAGATCTGTTCTAGTCTCCTGGCTATAGACACCATCAAAATGCTGAAGGTTCCCAAGTTTCTAGATCCACCCCTCAGTTCCAGGCTTACATAACCAACTGCTCATTTACAGAGCAAACATCCACCTGGTTGTCCGATAGGCATTGCAAACTGAGCACATTTAAAACCTAATTCCTCACCTTCTACAAAGCAGCTGCTCCCCGACGTTTTCCATCTCAACAAAGAGCAGCACCCTGCTTCTAGATTCTCAAGTGTAAAAAGCCTTACGATTGTCCTTAATTCTGTTCTTTCTTTATATCCCATTTCAACTCATAGGCTGAGCTCTATCTTAAAGTATGTCTAGAATGTGATGAGTTGTTACTACTCCCACCAGTATTACCCTGGTCCAAGGTACCACCATGACCTACCTAGATTTTTGCAGTAGTCTTCTCCTTGATTCTGCCCACCTACATTCTAATTTTAACATCACAGCCAGAGTGATCCTTTTAAAACATAAAGAGGATAATATCACTTCGATGCTCTAACTTCTCCAGCATCTCCCATCTCCCTCAGCATTAAAGCAAATGGCCTTAAATGGCCTCTAGGACCACCACCCGGCCTCAACTCTTACAGCTCCTACAACTCTCCCCGACTTACCCAGTTCCTGCTTGAGTCAGCTTGGTCTGCAAACAAGCACATCAGCCTGCTTTTGGACTAGCAGCTCTTCTACCTGGAATGTTCTCCAGATATCTGTAAAGTGCTCCTGCTTCCAGTTTCTGCTCAAACACCACCCTACCTGTTTCTAATTGCAGCAGTCTCACTCCTAGCGCCCTCCCATCTGTGCTACATCTTTCTTGACACTGCTTATCAGTATCCCACATTGTCTTCCTCTCACATACTTCCCATTGTAATTGTGTGTTATCTGTTCTTTCCCTTATTAGAATTGCACAAAGTGCACAAAGGTAGAGTTTTTAAAAATCTGTTTTGTTCACTGCTGTGTCCAAACACTTAGAACAGCACCTGACACATAATCGATGTTTAATAAATGTTGAATAAATAAGTGAGGTTGCATACTGTGATAAAGCAATACATTTGGTTAAATTAGGAACTAGTACTCACTTTTCATGCTCGATCACACTTCTTATTCATGTATTTGTGGTAGATAAACCAGTGACTGGCCAAGGGACTCCTAGTGAGAACAGGTGCTAGACCTGTGACCAAACTTTGGAGGTGATTTCAGCATTCAGTATGCTGGTGCACAGCTCACCACACCCTGAAAGAGATTCCTGCGCTGGGCTTGCTGCCCACAGTCAGTCACAGTAGGCACATTTAAGGACTGGGGTGACAGCCAGCATAAGTGTGTCATGTCAGGAACTGGGACACCCCAGGGAGATCACCTATCCTTTGGGGAAGGCAGAGTTCTGGGGATCAGAGTTTCTGTCTCTTGGAAGCTCAGCAAGTTATAGAAGTAAACTAGGTTATCAGCCTAAGAGATACGCATGAGGTGTGTTCCAAAAGGAAAGGGCTGGGGGATCAGGTGGCCAGGGTTATGCAAGACATCTAGGCTGTGCTGCTAACGTGACCTTGCTAATAGCTACAGAATGGCTGGATCTGCGGACACGTAAGCCCCTTTTGGATGACATCTTTATCCCCAGTGGTGCCCTGGATACCCTGTGGCATCACCAAGCTACAGAAATGATGCCCAAAGGAGGCATATATTTGAGGTCAGAAGTCACGAAAACAAGTAAGCCCAGGCCCAGCAAGCACGATGCTTAGGCAGGCCATGAAAAACCTAGAGGACATGCTAAAAGTTAACTAAATATGTCCTAAGTAGAAAGGGTAAGAAATGCTTCCACATTTTGTTCACTCTTAGAAAGTGACATCTAGAAAGAAAATGAATCAGATAAAAAGGAAAGGCAAATTATGATATTAAAAATTCATTTCCATTTAGCAAATTTGCTATTAGCATCACAATTCAGGATATTTAAATAATTATAGCCTCAGATAAGTGGCATAATTGGATGCCTCGCTGATAGGATAGCATGAAAAAAAGATCCCTTCATCAAAACTGCATCCCCAGTGCCTGAGCTCCCTCATTGGAGCTGGACCTGCCCAGTGCTTCCTAGCCTCCTCTTCTCCAACACACTTTCCCAGGGCATTCAGCAGCCGCGGCGCAGCCCTTCCTGGTGAGTGGCAGGGGCACATGGGGTTCTGAATCCTGAGACTGGGGTGCTCACATGGGCAAAGAAGTAAGGCTTCCGGCACCCTGCACCCCAGGAGGCTGGGGCCCCCAGAGCATATACTCATGGACCAACTCACAGTACTGAGGAGCAAAGCAGGTATGTGTTTCTGAACAAATTATTCAAAGCAGAGCGAGACTTCCGGGAAGATGGCGACCGGGTAGGCGGCAGAGAGAGAACCTCCCAGAGGATTACCACCCAGACAATGGAATATAGCAATATGAAGACAGAAAGGAGAGAGGTGTGTACCCTGAACCCAAGAAGGATCTGAAATGGGAACTGAAGCCCTAGGAAAGACCAAGCAAAACCTCTCCTGGAGGAAAGGATCGGAGGGCTGCCGCAGCACAGTCAAAGGGAGAAGAGACGGAGAAAGAGGAAGCCACTGCTTCAAACACACTCTTGGCCCAAGCCCTCGTTCCAGCAATCACAGCTTCAGCTTCAGAGACCCACGCTCAGGGAAGCCTCCCGACTCGGCCAGGGGAGACCAGAGTTCCAAGAGCTGGTCCGGGTCTGGAGAGGAGAGGGCACAGCCAGGAAAAGAGGCAATGGTGGTTGGGAACTGTTGTCAAATCCAGTGTGAGGATGAGAAGTTGCAACAGCCACTGAAGCGGAGTCCCCACCCTGCAGCAACCTTCCTAATCAGCACCTGGAGGCAAGGTGGAGCCAGAGCAGCCAGTACACATCCCACCACACCCAGCTCTATGCCTGCCTCGAGGCTGTGGCCTCCTGCCTCTCCAGTGTGTGGGCGGCTGCCAGTGGGGAGCGGTGGAGTGCATCAGCAGCGGCATCAGAGCCACAGCAACTCCCAGGGATCCAGCCAAGGAACAAATGGGAACTGGAGCACAACAGCAAGAGAGAGCTGCAGATGGAGGTGGATCACACGGCCCCACGCCCTTCTCACTCCAACATCAAGCAGGAAGCATGAACTGAGTTACTGGGCTTCAGCTCCCACCCTGAACGCCCTCTGTGAACACCTTGAGCCTCGGCAGCCTGCGCAATCACCACCTGTTCATGACAGCAATGGGACGAGTCCACAGGCCTCAGGACTCACCCCAAACTACTAATACGAGCAACAAGAGTGTCTCCATACTGCTTGCATATATGAACCTTGTATGAACCCATGGCGACCAGGTAGGCAACAGAGAGAGAACTTCCCAGAGGAAAGCCACTCAGACATAGGAATATAGCAACATGTGAAGGACAGAAAGGAAAGAGGTGGATATCCTGAACTCGAGAAGGATCTGAAATGGGAACTGAAACTCTCAGAAAGACTAAGCAAAACCTCCTCTGGAGGAGGGGATCGGAGATCTGCCATGGCGCAGTTGGAGGGAGACGAGACGGAGAGGGAGGAGGTCGCCGCTCCAAGCACACCCTTGGCCCATGCCCTCATTTTGGCATTCGCTTCGGAGCCCCATTGCCCAGCTGTAAGGGGTGGGGAACAGTAATGCTGGAGATCAGGAGGAGGTGGGAGAAGAAGAAAGAGCCTCTGGCATCAAGGCAACGGGACAGAGCCAAAAGGGTCACAGAGGGCGCCCTGATGGGGGCGCATGCCCCGTGGCTGCTCCGTGGAGGGCCCCGCAGCTGTGCCACGGTGGGCCCTGCGGCTGCTCCGCTGTGGGCCCCGTGGCTGCTCCACTGTTGCTCCACTGTGGGCCCGGTGGCTCCTCTGCTGAGGGCCCTGATCAGGGCACCTCATGGACTGGACCCACCCCCACCCATAGCAGGACGACAGGGTGGAGCCGGGTGGTCCGCTGTGAGCATAGGTGCTTTCCCACCTCCGACCATGGCAGTTTGTATACACCCATGTATGTTATAGTATAGTCTGAGGTAGCTATATCTCTTCCCAAGGCAAGAGTCCAAGGATATAGATAAACCCAGGAGTACAGTTATTATCACAGGGAAGATGACTGATTGAGTGGTAGGGCAATGGAGATGAGGGAGGAGAAAAACTGAATGATCAAATGGGCCATCATCTGTGTAACTGAGTAACATGTGAAGGTAACATTATGTAGGACAGCATCCAGAGCTAATTCCCTTCTGTGTTCTCTATAATTCTGTATTTCCTCAATCATTTTTGTATTAACAGAAGTGAAGATAACTTTATATTATACAGCATCCAGTGCAAATTCCCTACTATCTTCTCTATAATTTGGTATGTCCTTTAATGTTTTTGTGTTAACTAATCTGAAGGTAACTATGTAATACAACATCCAGTGCTAATTCCCTACTATATTCTGTATAACTTTGTATTTTCTGTATTGTTTATGGCTTTTCTGGTTCATATGTCTCCATTCTTTTGTCTTTAAAATAAAAATAAAAATAAAAATAAAAACAAAGCAGAGCGAGTTCACAGGAGAGATGGCCGAGCAGTGCACAAACACCCTTTAGCCAGGGCACTGTCCCACCATGGTATAGCATCAGGAAGGGCATGAGTGTGCCCTGTCCTCCACCATCTCAGCCTGAAAATGTAGCCGGGGACCTACCTGCCTGCCTCCAGCCAGCTTCCTGCAGTGCCTCTGTAACAAGTAAATGATACCGCGACTATGTTGTCTCAAATACCCTCTTTCATACTTTTACTGGGAACCAAGTAAATCAAAAGCATTTAAGCTCCACTTCAAACCATTATTCTGAGAGTCCCCTGGCCTCTACTTGCAACACCCTATCCCAGGGAAAGTGAGTTTATTCCATGCCCACCATCATCCCCTGTCCACGCCCCAGGCCAGTCTCCCCATGGTAACCAGAGGGACTTCCAAAGTATGAGGCAGGACTTCCGAAGTACAAGGCTGAACTTCTCTGTTCTCCCAGAATAAAAGTCTTTGTTAGTTTCCCATAAACCTCAAAATAAAGCTCCAAATCATGGCCTGGTATAGGTAGCTGCACAAGATCTGAATCCTGCCCATGCTCCGAATCCTGTCCATGTTCTCCGCTGCCTTCCATTGCTGCCAAGTTCCCACAAGCCCCCTGTGTTCCTGCACACTCAGCTTCCAATGTGCCCACACTACTGCAGGACACCATGTCCTCTCCTCCATCAAAACATTTTCTCTCTTGGTCCTCAGTTGGTGGAACTGTAGCTGAAGTTTCAGTGCAGAAGGATGGGATAGGGTTAGACCATGCTAAATTACAACCAAGCATGATTTTTGCCAAGATTCAACTGTTTTTCCATTATTACAAGTTTTAGGTTCTCCACAGTTCTGAAAAAGCTAATAGGAACAAGTGTTACTGCCATTTTTATTGTTTGTATGCAGCAGCAGATTTTCAGAGGTCCTTACTTGCCAGTCTAGATGTACTCTTGCCAGTGACTTCAATTTGATGAATGAAAAGCTAATTCAGCGGGTGAAGACCAGTCTTTTGAGCAAGTAGACTGCAATAGTTAGATATCTACATTCAACCAATAAAAATAATTTTGATTTATACCTTCAACCATATAAAAAATTTTAAGACAAATTAATCAGAGATCTAAATGTAAAGTTTTAGAACTACTGGGAGAAAATTACCTTGGTAATGCAAAAGATTCTTAGGTACAAAGCTAAATACATGATCCTTAAAAATTGTTGAATTGGACTTTATAAAAATTAAGATCTTCTGCTATTCTAAATCAATGTTAAATGAGTTAAAAAGATGCACTACAGATTGTGAGAAAATATTAACAAATCAGACATCTAATAAATGACATACCTACAATGCATAAGAAATTCTCAATACAAATCCTAAAACAATGTAATTTTTAAATGGCCCCCAAATGACTAGCTATTTCATGATGGAAGATAGTATATAAACATGTGAAAAATGTTTATACACTATCTGTGTTCCTTAGTCTCCAGATCAGTGCTACATGGGATTTTATATCACTTACAAGATCCTGGAGTTTGAACATTACGCCATATGGGAGATGAGAACTTTGAGGAACTCAGAGGGGAGCGAGTGTATTTTATATGTAAAGAAGATATGAATAATTTTGACCAGAGGGTAGACTGTGGTACACCGGTTGCACAAATAGTCTTGATTCCTTATCTATACAGAATGCATCTCTGTCCAGCAAAATACAGAATCTGTCTCCAGACCTGTTGAATCTGTGCTGTTACCCTTCTTAGACAGACAGGATACACAAGAAGGGTGGTGTTCCAGTTTCAACCCTAAGCTTTAAGATCTCTTCTGTTCTTTTCATTTCTCCCTTGGAAAATGCTTGTAGCATGTCAAAAGCTTGGGCTAGCCTGCTAAAGATGATAGACAGTATAAAGGAGAGCCGACGTGCCTCAGCTGACAGCCAGACAACCTACCGAAACAAAATCATCTGGCTGACCTGAAGCTAATCGTGTGTGAGTGAAAGAGCCCTGGGAGGACCAGAAAAACTATCTAGAGGAACCCTGACTAAATTGTCAAGCTGAACACACTGAGCTACATAAATGCTTGTCATTTAGGCCACTAAAGTTTGGAATGCTGTATTAGTCAGCTTTCTACTGCTGTGACAAAAAGACTTGAGAATATCAACGTGAAGGAATGACTTATTTTTCCTTACAGTTTTACATGTTTCAGTCCATGCTTACTTGGCACCATTGTTTCTGGCAGAACATCAAGATGGAGAGTGCGGGGAAGCAAAGCTCTTAGGAAGCAGAGAGATAGAGGAAGGTGTGGAAACGAAATGTATCTTCCAAAGTGCACTTCCTGTGACTGACTTTCCCCAATTAGGTCCCACCTTCTGAAGTTTCCACTACCCTCCAATGCCCAGGAAAGCTACTGATGAGTTCAGAACCCTCAGAGTTTAATCACTTCTCAAAGGTACCATGGGAGACCAAGGCAGGTAGAGAGCAGACTGAGGGGAGCCCTGCTGAGAGACAGGGGCTGGTGAGCGCAGACCAGGCTTCCGTGATCAGAGGCCAGGTTTAGCCTGAGTTACACAAGACTGGAAGCTCACACTGGCGCTGTGCTCTCTCTGTAAGCCGATCTCTACACCCAGCACCATTCTGGGGGTGGGCGGTTTCTATTTTTTATTTTTTGCTGTTTTTCTCCTGTACATCATTCCCCCTACACTTTCATTGTATTACTTTCTGCTTTTTTTTTCTTTTATGAGTATGTCTCTGTATGTGTACTTCTCTTCCTCTTCCTTTTTCCTCCCAGTGTGGTCCACACAGGCTGAGATCTCTCAGCCACCCCCAACCTACCAAGGCAGGGCAAGTGATCACAAAGTGAGAAGAAAAGAAATACCAGGCAGCAGAATGCTACAAAAAGTTCATAGAAGGGTTGAAGAAATAGATGAGTTCAAAGAAAAAATGAACCAAACGTGCACAGTAATTTTAGTCAAGATGCCCACGGTAAACTTAGGGGAAGTAGGTAAGAGCTGGATGAGCCAATCAAAGCAGTTCACAATCTGAATGACAGATTTAACTAAGATGTGGTACCCTCAAAAAATGTCAGACAGAAGTACTTGAAATAAAAAACTGCATGAACTCATATACTGTAAAAGTGATCAACCTGAAGGTAGTGTCTGATATTGAAGACAAAATAGTGAGTTATGATAAAGAGCTCAAAGAAGCCAAAAAGAAAATAAGAGAACAAGAGAAGACTACACAGGAGCTACTAGATGACAACAGGAAGACCAATCTGGGGTAATCAGAGTTAGAGAAAAACTAGAAACACAGATTGATGCTCCAACATGCTAACAGAAATCATGGAAGAAAATTTCCCAAATATAAGAAAAGAGCTTAAAATACAAGTAAGCAATGTTTACAGAACACCAAACAATTGTGATGGAAAAAACAAGCTCACTAAGGTATGTCTTTATTAACTTACCAGAAATCCAGCAAAAAAAAAAAAAAAAGCCTCAGAATTTTAAATAGCAACCAGAAGGGATAAAAAAATCACATATAAAAGTATCATTTAGAATCACAGCAGACTTCTCAATCCAAGCCCTTAATGGCCAGAAGAGCTTGAAATGAAGTATTTCAAGCACTAAGAGTAAATAATTTCCAGTTTAAATTAACTTACCAGCAAAGCTATTCTTCAAAATATATGGAGAGCCGGGCGTGGTGACACATACCTATAATCACAGCACTTGGGAGCCTGAGACAGGAGGATTGTTGTGAGTTCGAGGCCAGCCTGGGCTACAAAGTGCCCTCAAGGCCAGCCTGAACTGCACAGTGAGACCCTGTCTCAAAAAGACAAAACTAAATAAAATTTTAAAAATAAATAAAAAACCAAAATATATGGAGAATTAAGGTATTTCCATAAAAGACCAGCTTAGAAGATATGTATGTGTTAAACCAGCTCAAGAGAAAATACTTAAGAATATTCTTGACAGAAACAATGAATTGGATATAGCTAAAAATAGAAAAGAAACTAGTAAAGTGAATGGATAAACACCACCACCAACAACAACAACAAAAACAAAGCCTACACCAACAAATAAGGAAGGCAATGATAGTAAATAACCAACACATCTCCGTAATACCTCTCAATATTAACAGCCCCAACTCTCCTTTTAAAAGAAAGAGGATCAAAAAACAGAATCCAACCATCTGTTGCATTCAAGAAACTTTTCTAATATAAAAAGATATTCATAGGCTAAAAATTTAAGGATGGAATACAAAATTTCATAATTCTAATATCAGACATGATAAACTTCAAGCTAAAACAGATTAGAAGAGACAAAGGTTACTATCTATTAATAAAGGGAACAATCTAACAAGAAGATATAGCATTGATAAACACACACACACACATGAATACTGGAGCAACTATCTTTATAAAACAAAACCTGCTTAAATTAAAAGGACAAATAAACACTAACACAATCATACTATGGGATTTTAACACCTCACTTTCCCAAAGAGATGAACTAAATTTAAAAAATCAAGAAATTTCATAGCTAAACCACACCCTTGAACATATAGACTTAATCGATGTATACAGCGTATTCTACCCTTCTATAACAGGGTATACATTCTTTTTAGCAGCATATCGTACTTTTTGCAAAATTATCACATACTAGTCCACAAAGCCTACTTAAGTAAATATAAAAGAATAGAAATTACTGCATGCATACTATCAGACAACTGTACAATGAAAATTGAAATTAACAGAAGAAATTTTGGAAAAGGCAAAAACTCCTGGAGAATTAACAATATACTCCTAAACAGCAGAAATTTAAAAATTCTGAAAGTTATTGACAATGACCATACAACTTGTGGAAACCTCTGAGACACTATGGGAGCAATCATTGCAATCAATGCTCACATTAGGAAACAGAGAGATTCAGCTAGCCAACCTAATGAAAAATCTTAAGATACTTGAGAAACAACAGTGAACCAGTGCCAAACTGAAATTAAGGGGGGAAATTTAAAGATGAGAGCAGAAATCAATGAAATTGAGACTAAATTAAATAATGAAAAAAATCAGTGAATCAAAGAGCTGGTTCTTTGAAATAATAAATAAAATAGGTAAGCCCTCAGCCAGACTTACCAAGAGAGAGCAAGAAAAGACTCACATCAATGCAATTAGAAATGCAAAAGGTGAAATCACAGTAGACACTGTGGAAATTCAGATGATAATTACTACTTTTAAGAATTTTAGAGAGTTTTCAGAAGATGGCGACCAGGTGAGCAGCAGAGGGAATCTCTCCCAGAGACCGATCCTTTGCGCGCGGCTGCCCGGTCCGTGGATGCAAAATTCCAAATGATCGGGCTGCTCTCCGCGGCCTGAGCATTAAAGGGCCAGCTGACAAGCTGCGTGGCGAGAAGTGGGCGGATCCTGAGAGCTGGGCGCCCGAGGGATCGGTGCTGCTCTTGGGCTGCAGCTCGGTTCAAATCGCGTACAGCCGAGAGAGCGAGTGCGGAGGGAAGAACGGCTTCAGCTCCTGAACCCAACCGGCTCAGAGGCGGCTGTAACCAGGATTTGTTGGAGGCAGCGGAGCAGAGGAAACTCAGAGAACACGCTACTGGGACAGACTGCGCCAATCTGGGCAGCGGTCCGGGATCCCGCTCAGAACCCTACCCCCGCAGCCGGCGCTGCGCGGACTGGAGCAACAGGGATCGGCGGGATTTCTGAGTCGGGAAACAGCTCCATCCAGGGAGATACTTCTGAACGGCATTCCTGTCTGCACCATCACAGGGTGAGTTAAGTGGGCACTCTAACCGGTTTTTCCTGAATCGAGAAGAAGCTCAGCCCAGCGAGTGACATCAAAGCAGCTTTAAGGACTGCAGGATCTCCCGGGTGGGAAGAGCTAGCTAGGCGCCCCAACAGGATTTGTGAGAGGGGAAGGAGCTCCACCCAGGGAGGAACACCTGAGTGGCCTGTCTGCAAGACTCCTGAGGCGGCGAGCTGTTTATTCGCCCCGGCCAGGTCTTGGGGTAGGGAGTACAAGTGGAAATCTCAGCAGACAGCTTAAGGGACATTCTCCAAAAGAGAAGGAATCATTGGAGCAGCCTCTGCAGCAGACCTTTGCCCGCTGAACTGCCTGTGAAATTTATAGCTCCACATTTTGAATCTGATACCCAAAAATGGGAAAACAGAGGAACAAAACGCAGTCTCAAAACTCAACCCCACCCAGAACAAGTTTTGAATGTGAAGATACAGGGGAACCCGGAAGCCTCATAACTTCAAGTTATGAAACGATTGCATCCGAAATGAAACAACTCCAACAGGCCATGAAAGAGCTACAAGCAGAAATAACCCACATACCCGCAATGATTTCTCAGACAAAAAACGAGCTGAAAACAATGATAGAAGAAACGTTCCATTCACATAGACAAGAAATAGACAAAAGACTAGAAAAAATAGGAAACAAACGGAAACGTTACAAGAGCAATTTAGGAATGAATTACCAATAATGAAACAGGTCCAAAGAGAATGACAGGATTTGAAAACTTACACTGAAAGCATGCAAAACCGTTTAAATGAAACCAAACATAGAATTTCAGAACTTGAAGACAGCATGACAGCTTATAAGCATGAAAGAATCTCATGATATCATCAAAGACACAAGAAAAGTCAATCGAACAGCTGCAAGATGAGGCAAAACGTAACAATATTCGAATTATAGGAGTGTGTGAAACAGCAGGAGATCTCACAAATGATATAAAAGGAATATTTGATGAAATAATACCAGAAAATTTCCCAAACAAGGTAAAAGATACTGAAGTTCAGTTAAGCGAGGCATATAGAACCCCAATGATCCATAACCCAAAGAAAAACACACATAGGCATATAATAGTCAAGATCCCAGATATCCAGAAAAAGAACACAATATTAAAAGCTGCCAGAGAAATGAAACACATCACCTATGAAGGAAAGCCCATCAGAATCACAGCAGATTTCTCAACGGAAACCATGAAATCAAGAAGAGCTTGGAGCGAGATACTACAGATTCTGAAACAAAACAACTTCCAACCCAGACTGATGGATCCTGCAAAATTATCCCTCAAATTCAATGGAGAAATAAAATATTTCCATGACAAAGAAAAACTGAAGAACTTCATGAGTGCCAAACCAGCATTGGAAAAAGCACTAAAAGATATTCTAGACAGAGAAAAAAGAGACCACAATCCCAAGAACAGCTATAGAAATAACTCCCTAAACAGAACAAATAATTAAACAGTCAGCAAAAGAAGGAAAACTTCAAGTAAATAACATGACTAGAATAAGACAACAT
>PVLD010022305.1:0-29583 GCA_004027595.1 Dinomys branickii | reverse complement strand
TTTTCATACTGGCCAGTCTTACTGGGGTGAGATGAAATCTCGATGTTGTTTTTATTTGCATTTCTCGAATGACTAAGGATGTGGAACATTTTCTCATATATTTATTTGCCATTTGTATTTCTTTATCTGAGAAGTGTGTATTCATCTCAGATGCCCATTTCTGAATTGGGTCTTTGAATTTGGACAGGTACATGTTTTTCAATTCTTTGTATGTTCTAGATAGCAGTCCTTTGTCTGAGGGACAGTCAGCTAGGATTTTTTCCCAATTTGTGGGTTTTCTTTTTACTTTGCTGGTGATTTCTTTCGATGTACAAAAACTTTTCAGTAGAATGAGGTCCCAGTTATTTATTCTTTGAAGTGTTTCCCTTGCAGTTTCATTTTTGTTCATGAACTCTCTGCCTACTCCTATGTCTTCAAGATTTTTACCTACTTTCTCTTCCAATAGGTTTAGAGTTTCTGTTTTAATGTTGAGGTCTATGATCTATTTTGACCTGAGTTTGGTGCATGGTGATAGACTGGGATCTATTTTCAGTTTTTGGCAAGAGGCAAGCCAGTTTTTCCAGCACCATTTATTAAACAGGCTTTCTTTTTTCCAGTGGGTTTGGTTGACCCCTTTGTCAAATATTAGGTAGCTGAGTGGGTTTTTCGTTATGGTTGCATCTTGCAGTCTGTTCCATTGATCCTCAGGTCTGTTTTTTAGCCAGTACCAGGTTGATTTTCTTACAGTAGCTTTGTAGTAAAATTTCAGGTCAGGGATTGTGATTCCACCTGACTTGTCCTTATTGCCCAGGATTGCTTTTGTTATTCTGGGTCACTTCTGGTTCCAGATGAATTTGAGGCATATTTTCTCTAGATCTGTGAGGTATGCTAATGGTAGTTTAATGGGAATTGCATTGAATTTGTACAACAGTTTTGGTAGTATGGCCATTTTTACAATGTTATTTCTTCCTAACCATGAGCAGGTTATGTTTTTCCATTTTTTGAAATCCCCTTCAATCTCCTTTTTCATAGTACTGTAGTTTTCACTGAATAAATCTTTCCCATTCCTTGTTAGATTGATTCCTAAGTATTTCAATTTCTTGGTTGCTATTTCAAAGGGTATGGTTTCCTCAATTTCTCTCTCAGTCTGTTTGTTGTTCATGTATAGGAATGCTATTGATTTTTGGGTGTTGACTTTGTATCCGGCTACGCTGCCGAATTTGTCACTTAATTCCAGGAGTTTTCTTATGGAGTTTTTGGGATCCTCCATGTATAGTATCACGTCATCTGCAAATAGTGATAGTTTGACTTCTTCCTTTCCTATCCTTATTCCTTTTATTTCTCTCTCCTGTCTGATTGCTCTGGCTAGTGCTTCCAGAACTATGTTGAATAGGAGTGGTGACAATGGACATCCTTGTCTTGTTCCTGACTTTAAAGTGGAAGTTTTCAGTTTATGTCCATTTAGTATGATGTTGGCTTTTGGTTTGTTATAGATGGCTTTGATCAGATTGAGGTAGAGGCCATGTATTTCTATTTTTTCTAACGTTTTTAACATGAATGTATGTTGGACTTTATTGAAAGCCTTCTCTGCATCTATTGAGATGATCATGTGGTTTTTGTCTTTGACTGTATAGATATAGTGTATTACATTAATTGATTTGCGAATATTGAACCATCCCTGCATTCCTGGAATGAATCCTACCTGGTCGTGGTGTGTAATTTTCCTTTTGATTCACTGTAATCTGTTTGCCAATATTTTGTTGAGTATCTTTGCATCTATGTTCATTAGAGAGATTGGCCTGTAGCTCTCTTTCTTGGTGGGGTCTCTCTCTGGTTTTGGTATCAGTATAATACTTGCCTCCAGAAATGTGTTGGGGAGAGTTGCTTCCTTTTCGATTTCATTGAAGAGTTTGAGGAGTGTTGGCATTAGATCTTCTCTAAACGTTTTATAGAATTCTGCTGTGAATCCATCAGGGCCTGTGCTTTTCTTTGTTGGTAAGTTTTTTATAATGTTTTCAATCTCATTAATTGATATTCGGTTGTTCAGGATTTTTATGTCTTCCTGATTCAATTTTGGCAATTTGTACCTTTCTAGGAATCTGTCCATTTCTTCTGTATTTTCTATCCTATGAGAATATAGATTTTCAAAGTAGGTATTAGTGATCTTTTGTATTTCTTTTGGATCTGTAGTGACTTCATCCTTTTCATTCCTTATTGCATGAATTTGAGATCTTTCTCTTTTTTTTTTTTTGATAAAGTTGTCTAGGTGTTTATCAATTTTATTTATTCTTTCGAAGAACCACCTCTTTGATACACTAATTTTTTGTGGAGTTTTCTTCATCTCAATTGCATTAATTTCTGCCCTGAGTTTTATAATCTCCTCCTTTCTTTGGGCTCTTGGTTTGGCTTGTTGCTCTTTTTCTAAGAGTTTGAGGTATATCATTAGGTTATTTATTTGCTCTCTTTCAGTTTTCTTTGTATATGAGTTCATTGCTATAAATTTCCCTCTGAGGACTGCTTTCATTGCATCCCACAGATTCCGGTAGGTTGTACTTGCATTTTCATTTATTTGTAGGTAGTTTATAATTTTTTCTTTAACTTCTTGTGTGACCCATTAGTTATTCAGGAGGTTGTTGTCTACTTTCCAAGTGTTTATGTGGTTTTTGGAGTTCTCTTTGTCATTAATTTCCAATTTCATTGCACTGTGGTCAGATAATATGCATGGGATAATTTCAGTTCTTTTGCTTTTAGGTAGATATGCTCTATGGGCTAGAATGTGGTCTGCTTTAGAGAAAGACCCGTGTGCAGCTGAGAAAAATGTGTATTCTGATGTTGTAGGGTGGAATACTCTGTATACATCTACTAAGTCAATTTGTTCACACTTTTGGTTCAGGTCTGTTATTTCTTTGCTGAGTTTCTGTCCAGTTGACCTGTCTCTTTGCATCAGAGGGGTGTTTAGGTCCCCTATTACAATAGTGTTATTAGTTATTTGATGTTTTACGTCTGTTAAGATTTGACTTGTAAAGTTAGGTTCACCATTATTTGGTGCATAAATGTTTAGGATTGTTACCTCTTCCTCTTGCAGCTTTCCCCTAACTAGTATGTAATGCCCTTCTTTATCTCTTTGAATTGTTTTTGGTTTGAAGTTCACATTGTTGGCAAACATAATAGCTACCCCTGCTTTTTTCTGGGGACCTGTTGCGTGGAGAAATGTTTTCCAACCTTTAACTTTCAATCTGCGGATTTCCTTTTGAGTAAAATGTGTTTCCTGTATACAGCATATCATTGGATTGTGTTCCTTAATCCACTCTTCCAATCTTTTCCTTTTGACTTTTGAATTGAGGCCATTTACATTAATGGTTATCATGGTTATATGTTGGCTTATTCTATTCATGTTATTTACTTGTTGTTTTCCTTCTTTTGCTGACTGTTTACTTGCTTCTTATGTTTAGGGAGCTATTTCTATTGTTGTTCTTCAGATTGTGGTCTCTTTTTTCTCTGTCTAGAATATCTTTTAGTGCTGTTTGCAATGCTGGTTTGGCACTCATGAAGTTCTTCAGTTGTTCTTTGTTGTGAAAATATTTTATTTCTCCATTGAATTTGAGGGATAGTTTTGCAGGATACATCAGTCTAGGTTGGAAGTTGTTTTGTCTTAGAATCTGTAATACCTCGCTCCAAGCTCTTCTTGATTTCATGGTTTCCGTTGAGAAGTCTGCTGTGATTCTGATGGGTTTTCCTTTATAGGTGATGTGTTTCTTTTCTCTAGCAGCTTTTAATATTGTGTCCTTTTGCTGGATATCTGGGATCTTGACTATTATATGTCTGTGTGTGTTTTTCTTTGGGTTATGGATCGTTGCGGTTCTATATGCCTCGATTAACTGAACTTTAGTATCTTTTACCTTGTTTGGGAAATTTTCTGCTATTATTTCAGCAAATATTCTTTTTATATCATTATTTGGTCTCCTGCTGTTTCACTTACTCCTATAACTCGAATATTGTCACGTTTTGTCTCATGTTGGAGCTGTTGGATTAATTTTTCTTGTGTCTTTGATGATTTTATGAGATTCTTCCTTTCTCACTCATAAGCTGCCATGCTGTCTTCAAGGTCTGAGATTCTATCTTCGGTTTCATTTAAGCGGTTTTGCAAGCTTTCAGTGTAAGTTTTCAAATCCTGGCATTCTCTTTGGACCTGTTTCATTCTTGGTAATTCATTCCTAAATTGCTCTTGTAACGTTTCCATTTGTTTCCTATTTTCTTTTAATCTTTTATCTATTTCTTCTCTGTGTGTACGGAACATTTCTCCCATTATTGTTTTCAGTTTGTTTTTTGTCTGAGAGATCATTGCAGGTATGTGGCTTATTTCTGCTTTAAGCTCTTTTATGGCCTGTTGGAGTTGTTTCATTTCGGATACAATCATTTCATAACTTGCAGGTATGTGCCTTCCTGGTTCCCCTGTATCCTTGCATTCAGAACTTGTTCTGGGTGGGGTTGAGTTCTGAGACTGCGTTTTGTTCCTCTGTTTTCCCATTTTTGGGTAGCAGATTCAAAATATTGAGCTATAAATTTCCCAGGCAGTTCAGCAGGCAAAGGTCTGCTGCAGAGGCTGCTCCAATGACTCCTTCTCTTTGGGACAATGTCCCCTAAGCTTTCTGCTGAGAGATCCGCTTAAAAGGCTGCTCAGATGCTGCTTTGTGGACCTCGCTATTCCCTACCCCAAGACCTGGCTGGGGTGCATAAACAGCTCGCCGCCCCAGGGACCCTGCAGGCAGGGGGCTGCTCAGGTGTTCCTCCCTGGGTGGAGCTCCTCCCCCACTCAAAAATCCTGTCGGGGCACCCAGCCAGCTCTTCCGTCCTGGGGACATTGCAGTCAGAAGTGCTGCTGGGATGTCCCTTGCTGGGTGGAGTTTCTCCTCAATTCAAAAAAAACAGTCAGGGCGCCCAATCAACTCACCCTGGGATCCTGCAGGCAGGAAAGCCACTCAGATGTATCTCCTTAGGTCGAGCTTCTTCCCATCTCAGAAATCCTGTTGGGGTGCTCACTCGGCTCTCCCGTTCCAAGATCAGTGCCAGCAGGAGATACTGGCGCTCCCCCTCCTCCTCGGCATTCTCGCAGGAGCCACCGACGCTCTCCGGCTGAGGATGCCGCCGGCTGCGGGGTCGGGGCTCTGAGTAGGGTCCCATTTATTTGCGCGGATTAGCAGAGTCTGCACAAGGAGCGTGTTCTCCGAGTTTGCTCTGCTCCCCCGCCTCCAAAAATTCCTGGTCGCGGCCGTCTGTGCCCCTTCGAGTTTGGGAGATAGGCGGGTCCGTCCTGCCACGATCACACTCAGTGTTACGCGGGACTAGGCTGAGCCGTGGCCCGCGCAGCGCCGATCACCTCCGGCGCCCAGCTTTCAGGTCCTGCCCACTTCTCGCTGGCATATCCAGCCGACCCGTTAATGCTCAGAAAGCGCAGAGCAATACGTTCAGCTGGAATTTCGCAGCCGTGGGCCTGGCACCCACGAGCGAAATATTGGTCTCTGGGAGAGTTTCCCTCTGCCGCTCACCTGGTCACCATCTTCCCGGAAGTCCCCAGGTCTAAAATTAAATAGCTAAATATATTCATTTAATTTTATTCTGGAAATTCAATAACATGGAGCCAACATCTCCTTCACCCTAGTGATAATCTTCTCACTATGTGACAGAGTGGTGGAGTGATTTTCCAGACATTGAACCATCCAAGCCCAGAGGGACGCATTCCATTCTTGGTCTGGCTGTGAGTATTGAAGCAACCGGTGATTTGTCTAGGAGGACTACAAGCTGCAGTCCAGTGGCATTCCTGTGTACTCAGGAACCTGGCAGGAGACGTGACCATAATGCCCTAGGACTGAGCAGGACAGAGACTTCAGCTATAATTCCAGACACTGAAGCAACCCTATGAAACTCAGTTTCATGCTTTCTCTTGCTTTTCAATCATGGACTGGGGCAAGTGCTACTCAGAAAACTACCCTGTTCCTTAGCAGAAACTCAGTAGGAGCCAGAACCCTCCCTAAACCTCGTATCAGTCCCATCATATGCAGATCCAAATGACTCTGAAGCAGGCCCTTGCCACAGCACCCAACTCATCAACTCAACTAACCAAGACCTTAAAGACAGTCTTGACCACTCAGGAAACAGACAGGATCCCATCTGCCTGAAATCCTGATAAGAAACCTAGAAACCAGGGAATCTATACTTAGCAGTAAACATGTGACCTAGCTCCATCTACTTCCACTGAAATGTTTGTGACAATTCCCTCATCCCAGTATTTATAGGACAGGGTATATTTTTTCCAAAATCAGTGTGTAACAACTGGAAAAGATGTTTACTTTTTCTAATACACAGACATCACATCAACACACAACTACAGAGACAATGAAGAATCAGGAAAATGTAAGGTCACAAGAAGAGACTTATAAAAATCTAGTAATTAACCCTAAAGAAGGTTAGCTATTCAAAATAATTTAAAATAATCACTTAAAGAAACTCAAGGAAGTACAAAGAAACGAAGATTAGCAACTGCTCTATTTTGGATCTGGAATGTCTCCTAAAAGCCCATATGTTAAATGTGTGACTCTAATTTTCATGGCCTTGGAAGGTGGTGGAAACTTTAAAAGATGGATTGAGTCTTAGGTCACTGAGATCACACCAAGTCCTGTCTCTTCCCCTCTCTGCTGCCTGATTGCCTGGTTGCCATGAGGTGGATGGCTTGCTCCACTGTGTACTCCCACTATGAGGCACAAACTCCTTGCTGGCCCAAATGTAACAAGCCCATCTGACCATGAGTTAAAAACTCCAAAATTTTGAGGCAAAATTATACTTCTAAGTGGATTACCATAGGTATTTATTGGTAATATTGGGTACCTGGCTAACACAGTAGATGGTATCAGTCAAAAATATATGAACAAAATGAGTAGTTTAATGAGAATATACAAACAAAACATGCAGAAGTCCCAGAAATAAAAAAATATAATAATAGAAATAAGAAAATGTAACAAATAACTTTAGCAGCAAATTTCATCCTGCAGAAAAGAGAGTGAGTGAACTTGAAGACCATCCATTTGAACGAAGTTAGTTAGCTTGAGTAACAAAAAGAGAAAGATTGACGGTGTACAAAACCTATAGTACCTGTGGGACACTATAGGCAAATGTATCTATTTAGTGAGGATTGCAGAAAGAGAAAAGAGAAAAAAAAGAGAGAAAGGAAGTTTATTTAAGAAATAGTGTTTGCAAAATACAGAAATCTAGAAAGAATATGGATATCAGGATTCATTAAGCAAGCAGCAATGTCAATGCAAAGATTATTCTGACAAATACTCAAAAATGAATAACTTGAATTTAATCCAAAGGAACTTTCAAGTGAACAGGTGAAAAGTGATTTGTGACATACAAATAACAAGGTTCATAAAATCTTTGCATATATATATATATATATATATATATATATTCAAGAGTGTTACCTATTCTATCTTCCAGCTGATTTTTTCAATTTTGATATTTAGACCTTTGATTTATTTCAATTTTATTTTAGTGCATGGTGAGAGATACGATTCTAGTTGTAATCTTTAGCATGAGAGAAATCCAGTTTTCCCAGTGTCATTTATAAAAGGGGCCATCTTTTCTCCAGTGAAGATGTTGAGCCCCTTTGTCAAAGATAAGGTAGCCAAGTGTGTTTGGAATTGTTCCTGCAATTTTGTTTCTGTTCCACTTATCATCAAGTCGGCATTTCCCCCAATACTATGCTGGTTTTGTCACTGCAGCCTTGTAGTATAACTTCACTTTAGGGGTTATGGTGTCCCCTGCCTTGCCCTTGTTGCTGAGAATTGCTTTTGCTATTCTAGGTCTCTTCTAGTTCCGTATAAATTTTGAAATTGCTTTCTCTAGTTCTGTGAAGAATGCTATTAGTATTTTTATTGGGACTGCCTTAAATCTGCACAGCAATTGTGGAGGTATGCAATTTCCACTATTTTGCTTCTGCTTATCCAAGGGCATTAAATAACTTTCCATTTTCTGATAGCCTCTTTGACCTCCCTTTTCAGAGTACTATGGTTTTCAAGGCAAGGTCTTTCACTTTCTTCATTAGATGTATCTTCCTGAAAGAGCTTTGAAAGCATCATACAACCCTGAAATAATCATACTTATGCTTATACAAGCGTAATTCATAATACCTAAATATTGTAAATAATACCAATATACCCATCAGTAGGAGAACAAATAAAGATAATGTGGTATTTACGTAGAATGGAGAACTATTCTGCACAAAAGAAGGGTAAACTTGAGACAATTTAGATAAAGAGATGCAACTAAATGCCATAATTTTATGTGAAATAAATTGACACCAAAGTTTAAATACCACATTATTTCTTTTGTGTAGAAACCCAAAGGGAAAATAAGGAGTAAACACGGATCGGTAAGTGGGAAGAACTTGTTCGCACAGGAGGGTGACAAGGGAGGGGCAGAGCGAGAGAAAACAGGATTCTTAAAAAGAGAATGGAAAGAAAAATGGTGACAAATCTGTTGTCGTAGAGAAGGGGAAGAAGTGTTGTAAGAATGGCAGAGGAATGGGGAAAACGCAAATGAAGATGCATCATATACAAATTCCCCATGACGATCATTATGTATGGGAGATACTTACTAATAAAAAGTTAAGAAGAAGATGTAGCCACACAGACCTTGCAAGCCACAAAGAAACAGAGTGATGAATACAAAGGACTAAAAAGAAAGAAAATGAAAAACTGCCAGTCAAATGCACAGTTCTCCTTCAGAAAACTCTGTCTGCGTTCAGGAATGAAGGAGAGACGAAGACAGTCCCACGTTGTATTTATTGTTTGTTTAATTCCCTTTAAAAATAAAAGGATTAGACAACTATAAGCCAAAACTATATTCAGATCTCACCACACATCTTTAACAGTGGCTACTACCCAAAACTGAAGAGATGGCAAATGCTGGCGAGGATGTGATGAAAAGGAAACATTAGTGACAGCAACGTAAGCTGTAATATCCAGCATGGATAACAGCATGGAAGTTCTGCCAAGAATGACATCTAAAACTACGATACAGTCAACAAGGTCCACTTCTGGGAACGCAACACTCAGAAATAAGTCAGTTTCCTGGTGAGACGTCTTCACTCCCATGTCTATTGCAGCACTATTCGTGACAGGCTGGGAATAAAAATAACTTAAATGTGCATCAAAAGATAAATAGGTAAAGAAAATGTGAAATAAAAAACATTGGCGTTTGTGACAACATGAGTGAATTTGGACAACATTATACTCAGTGAAAATAAAGTCTGACCCAGAAAGGCAAATTGTGTGTGCTTTAATTTTCTGTATAATTTTTTAAAATCTAACTGCCAGAATCACTGAACAGAATGGTGGTTGCTAGAGATGGGGTGAGTAGGAGACAGGAGGGCATGCTATTCAAAGGGTACAACTTTTCTCCTGTAAGAGTAAGCTTGGGTGATACAATACACAGGTACTCTAATGGAGACTGATTAATGATACCATATTTTCTGCTTGAAGTTTTCCAAAAGGAGAACTAATGTTCTCATTATATGCATTCACAGAAAAGGTTGTGTAATGTGGGAGATGTTAAAATTGATTGTGATGAAGTCTTAGACATACACCATTCCTACTTATTGATTAACCCTCAATAAACCTGGGAAAATAAAAAATCAAGTAAAAAAATTAAAAGTCATTTTAACTGTGTATGATTGTTATGATTTCAAGTACTACAATGACTATGCAGTTTGCTTCAGTGTGTTAACTTCACAGATGTTTCAGCATGTGATATATTTGCATTTCAACATATGATATATTTGGGTTCAACTTTAGTAAGTGAATTATGGAAAGATTCATATGCCCCAAAGAAATGTATAGTTTTAGAGTTTGGATTTCTGATGAAAGGCATCTTAAAAATGCCTTTGGGCACATAAAGCAGATTGAATTCCTAGTGATAGCTAAATAGATCTCCTACGCCCAAGTCTGGTGGGCTTCCCCAGGGACTCTCTTTACAGAAAATGAAAAGTAGAATTAGACAGTGTCCTCTGATACAGACTGCCAAATGAAAAGGCGCTGCTACACAGTTCATATAACAAGTAATGATATTTTCAAACCTTCTCTTGGAGGTAAGTAATGAGACTACAGAATTGTTGACAGAAGTGTAGAAGTAAGTAACACATAATTAGGAACTATGTATGTTCTTTTGGGAACAAGAAAAAGCATAATTTTGTAAAAGCTGGGTGTGAGGAGCTTCTAACATAACAAAGAACAAACTTACATAGCATAGAGGACATTGCTCCCTGGTTTTTTTACCTCTTCCCTCATAATGGGAAACAGGAAAACATCCCCAGGGCCTCCCAAATGCTAGGCAAGCACTCTACCACTGAGATACACCTGCAGACCCTTTTTGTATTTTATTTTCAGGCACAGTCTCACTAAGATGCCCGGCCTGGCCTTCAATTTGCAATTCTCCTGCCTCAGCCTGCAAGTAGTGAACATTTTAGCTTGCAGGTGTACAACACAACACCAGCTAGTTATAACAATTTTAAAGTATAAGATGCATCTTTTGAAGGGGATACACGGTCCTGGTTGCTCACTGACATGCGCTTTCAGTTAACTTAGTGACCCCTGTGTAGACAGTTATTACACAGTGTGGAAGCACGGCCTCAGTTTAACACAAGGTGTCATTCCTTCGGTGAATTCTTTTAGCATATTAACACTGAATGCAATGTCTACCAGATAAAATGTAGTTCGTAATTCTGCTATTTGTTTTAATTCTATCAATAAAAAATACAGAATAGTGTTCTAGTTCAGATCAGATATTATTTTAAAATAAACCTCATGCTCATTAATTGCTCTGACAGGGGTCCTACAAATTTTGAGGCAAGAAAGTGATGTTTTATTCTCCTCACACACTCTGGCCCAGAGTAGGTAAGCAGCAAACCAACTATTAGACTGTGCCAGTGGGGCACACTGGGCAGACTGACTGATCTATAACCACTGACTGACTTCTGCTGTGCCCCCTCCCCCATACTGGGCACTACACAAGCAATCAGAACATTTCTCATAGCAGGTACAGAGATTTTTAAATTTAAGTGTCAACACTGGTTGGTTGACAGTGGTTTTGTGGTGAAAAGTGATGAAAAACTGTCTCAGATTAAACCTGGGTTCCTTTGGAATCATACACATAGACAGTAACTTCTGTCAAAGTATAGAAGAAATTAGAATTCCAGAACCAGAATTTTGTCATTCTTGTTCTAGCTAGGGTGTTCATTAACCCCAGGAGCTACAGAAAACACTAATTTGAAGATTCTAGATGAATCTAAATATCAATATTTTTATACAGCCCCAGGTAACTGAGGAACAGCATAAAGAGACAAACACTGTTAGCGATCATAGGACTTCCTAGATTCCAGTCTCCAGGGTCCACATAGGTTCCTTTACATGTGCTTCAGGAAATTACCTTAATTCCCAGAGTTCTGAGAGACCACTGAAAAATAACACTTTATATGAACTTATAATAATTATTTAATTCGTGCAAATGTATGTTATTAAAAGACCGTATGAAAATACATGCTATTAGCACATACTCTATTTCCATGTGCTGCCAAGATTTTTAAAATATCTTAGTGGTGTCTCAAGTTTTTGCATTTGTTGACCCCACTTTTTTCTTAAAAGTGAGTCATAATTCTAAGCACTGATTCTTTCAAAACAGCGGTGACACCTGAGTGTCTTTAAAGGAATCTGTTAAGGGGTCATTTAGCCTTTACTCTGTCTACTGTACTCCTTAGGGAATGCCTCTGAAACAGCTTCCGCATTGGGCTAATATTAAAATGATTTTAAAATAGACTTTCTCATCTCACTTCAAAATTATATGCTGAAATGTAGTACAAGGAAGTCAGTTCCACAGAGAAGACATTTTTATTGCCAGTGAAACTGTGAAACAGTTTCCCAATGTCTTAGTCAAAGGGGAGCGCTTACATTGATGCAGATTCCGTCCCCGTGTCAGCTCCCAACTGCAGTGTCCTGCAGAAGGTTATGGTGGAGGTAAGAAGACCCATCTCAGTCTTGACGTTCACTGTATACAAAATCATTAAATATATTCTACCCTTGGAGTTGTTCATATTTTGTAATTGAGGTCAAACACAGTGAGCATATTCTGTGTCCAACACTGTGCTTGGTACTTGGGTTAAGAGGGTAATAAGGTACAATTACTATCCCTGGGTAGTTTATAATCTTACCCTGAAAATAGCCCTAGAAAAGAATATAAATTAAAACAAACAGTAATTCCTAGTTATCATTTAGTCACTGATGTGTTATCTACAGTTACTCAGAGTTGTACACAAGGATATAATTAGACCATTTGCATTTTGGAAGTTACAAATATTTAACAAAGTTTGGGGATGGAAATTAATTGTACAACAAGGCATTTTCAAAGGGTGGTAAGACTTCTCTCAATACAACTTACCCTAAATATACACACACCTGCTGCTTCTTGACCAATAAAATGTATTCATGAGAGGAGAGGCTTCAGGGCTAGGCCTGTCATGTTGATAAATCCTTGTATCATAACTCTCTCTCCATACAAAGATATACAATGACACATGCCCACAAAACTTTACTATTTCTTATTTCATAAGCAAGAACACTGACCCTCATAGAAGCTGTATGATTTACTAAGACTATGAAGATAAGATGGCTGGATCATGACCAAGGTCATTTCTGAAGACATGCATAGCATTTCTGACTCCTCAGAGATATCCATAAAGGATGAAGCATCTGTTATGAGCAGTACAGCAAGAGCAGCAGACATATTTACACGAAGTACCAATCACTAAAAGATGTACATAAATAAAAGTCAACAGGTATGTTAATGATAAACTAAGCAGGAAATGAAGTATTAATTTCCATATATATATATATATATATATATATATATATATATATACACACACACACACACACACACACTTACCATCTCCAACTATATATATAATCTTGTCTGTCTATCTGAACTGTTAATTTTGCCTAAACATTATTATATGTGCTAATAAGGAGAAACAGTTATTACCAGGGTTGATTTACTGATACGTTATGAGATTAACTTTTCTCTCTCCTGAATTATTCATACTAAGTGAGCACTTATTCTCATCTCTGAATAACTCCCATGTCAAAGTATATTAATACCAGGACTTTTTCATGAGGTGTTTTTCCTTCTTCGTTCACTAAAACTTGTAATATTCGCAAACCATATCAAAACTGGACTTTGGCCTCATTGTTTTCTTGGAGACCTAAATAGTACAGTAGTGTAAAACCTATTTGAATAAATAGATATATTTGCATTTCTTTTGTATGGTGTTAGACATCTAACAAAGCAAGAAGGCTTTGCTCAATAATTTCCTCATCACAGCAGAATATAGACAGCTGTTACTTTAAAACAATATTTCCAGTAATATATGGGTCTGAAAAGAGTTAAAGAACATAAGAAGCACACAGGCTTAACCTGCTTTCATTCTGCTTAGATCATCCCACCCTCATGCAACTTACTATGGGCTAATGTGATGGGCTGCAGCCATCTCTCCCTCAGTCTCCAGTAAACAGACAAGTTGTGGGCAAAAACTCAGAAAAAGAAAGAAAATAACTTTTAGATTGAGAAGTATCAATAACTAAGTTAGGTAGAATCAAGCAATAGAAAATACCAGGGATAATGCTTTCAGATTTCCTTCCTCCTCCAAGAGACTCACAGTACACAGGCAGAAAATAAGAGTAACTGAATTCATACACTTGTCTGTGGCAAAAAAATTGAAAAGTGTATGTGATATTTTTATCTCATTCTAATCCTAGTGAAGGGATATTTTGTTTGTTTGTTTTTATTTTTGTTTTTTGGAGGCAGGGTCTCACTATGAAATCCAGGTTGGCCTTGAACTCACTTTGTACCTCAGACTGGCCTTGAACTCAGCAAGATCCTCCTGTCTCAGCCTATTAAGTGATGGGATTACAAGCATGTGCTACCATGCCTATCTGAGTGATTATTTTTGAAGCATTAATTTATTTGTTATAATTATGTCAGAGTTATACAAATTTTCAGCCCATTTCAAGAGCTTTTCTAGAAATTGTGCACATATTCTAATTCAAAACACAACAGGACATAAATGGAATTTCTTTGTAATTTCTTATAATACACACTAAAATGGCCTGCAATGTATTCTATTTGGAATGAAAAATGTTTGTGTACAGTTTATGCTGTGTTTACAATGATCTGTTTACAATAGTATTTTAGATTTTATTAACCTTATTAATGTAGTATCTTCACAAACCATACAATTTGAGAAATAGCTGTTCAATAAGTTAAGGAGAATAGAGGATAAAAAATTGACATTAGATTTGATAGCCTTTCTATACACCAATAATGACCTAGCTAAGAAAGAAATCAGGAAAACAATTCCATTCACAATAACTTAAAAAATTATCTGGAGATCAACCTAACCAAGGACGCGAAAGGCCATTTCAGCGAAAATTACAAAACACTGAACAAAGGCATTCAAAACAACAAAAGATGGGTAGATCTCTATGTTCATGGATCTGCAGAACTGGTATTGTTAAAATAGCCAATTGACCAAAAGTGATCTACAGATTCAGCATAATCTCCATCAAATTCCAATGGCATTTTCCACAGAATTAGAAAAAAATCTATCCTAAAATTCATGTAGAATCAAAAACACCTAGAGTAGCCAAAGTAATCCTAAGGAAAAAGAATAAACAAGGGGTAATACCTGGTTTGAAGTTCTACTACCACAACACAAGCAAAACATAATTGCACTGGAACAAAAGCAGATGACACAGAAAGAAACGCAAACGCACTCAGCTACAGCCATCTGATGCAAGACGGAGGAGCCAAAGTACATGTTGGAGAAAAGATCTGCCTAACAAAGTGTGCTAAGAAAGTTGAATATTCATCAACAGAAAATGGAAACCAGATTGCTATCTTCCACCCCGTACAACCAGTTCAACATGCATCAAATATGTAGTTAGAAGTACAGAGATATTAAAACCGCTAGAAGAAAACACAGCAGAACTTTCAAAGTTACAGTTACGGGGCAAAGATTTACCAAATAGGACTTCAATAGTGCAGAAAATAATACCCAGAATCAAAGAAAGGGACTGCTTAAAAGTGTAAAATGTTGCTTCACATGCAATGATGGCATGAAGAGAAAAGCTACCCAAATTAGAAAATCTTTGCCAGCTGCTATTCTCGAGGAGTAATAGCTAGAATATATAAAAACTGAAAAAAATTAATGTAAAACATCAAATAGCCAAATCAATAGAGTAAACGAATTAAAATAAGACTTCTTAAAACAAGTAAATATGATCAATGAAAATATGAAAAAATGTTCTACATTTTATCCATGAAGGAAATGAAAATCATAACTACGTTGTGATTCCATTGTACTCCAGTCAGAATGGGTACCATCAAAAACACATAACACAATACATGATGGTGAGGATGCCACAGGGAGGTTGCCCAAAGGTTTACAGATTTCATGACTGTCTTGATTACTTTTCTTTCATTGCTGAGACAAAATACCCAATGCCCAAAATGAAAGAAGGAAGGGTTTATTTAACTTACAGTTTGTGGAGGTCTCAGTCCATACTTGGCTGGCTCAGAGGCAGAGTGGCGCATGGCAGAGGGCAGGAGAGCACAGCAAAACAACCAGCAAAAAGGGAGGAATGGTGGCAAAGCAGGCTCTTTCCTTCCCTTACATTGTAAACAGCCTACCCCCACCCAGGGGGCGTGTAGCTCTCACACAGTCTCCATGCCCTTCTCTTCTGCAGGCTCAGGATGTACACAAAGTAAACACCCTGGCTTCCTGCTGAGTCACTCAGCCAAACCTCTAAACTCCACAAGTTGACAAAGTGTGTCAACCGTAACAATAACAGAATCAATGCAAATTGTTTAGGCCTGCCCACAAAAATGAGGGACAACTGTCAAACCTAAAGCTATTCATAAGGTTTACTTTTCAAACTCTTATGACTTGACTCACAGACCTTACAAGAGTTTCACAACCTCTTTCCCAGGCTTCAATTCATACAGCTCTCTCCCTTGATCCAAACGTTTCAGCTCCAAAGGCCCTTCTGTTCTCAGGCCTGCACTCCTGTAGTTCAAACTACCTGGCTAGAGAAACGCTTTCTCCTTACCATTTTAATTCCTAGATTTTACTTAAAGATTCAAAGTATCCTTACTCTCTGCTCACCCTTCGAATTCGTGCAGGTACAGCCTTTCTCTATTTCTGCCATCTTGATACTCACTTTTCAATAAGGGGGACTAAATTTTTATTTTTCACTGAGCTCCTCAAATTATGTTTCTGTTCCTACATATCCTATATCATATCTTTTGGTATGGTGTGTGTGTGTGTGTGTGTGTCCGTGTATGTGTGTGTATATTTGTGTGTGTGTGTGTGTCTGTGTATGTGTGTGTATCCGTGTGTGTGTGTGTGTGTATGTGGGGGGGGCTTTGGGTCATATATAAAAATGAAGTTGCTTGTTTATTTCTGCCTCATTCTACTAAATTATATACTCCTTAAAAGTAAATATGGACAAACCAATTGTTACATGGAACTCTAATACTTAAGAAAAATTTGTTTAATTTGGAATGTGATCTCACACCCACCACTTTAGGCTTAAAAACGAAAACTGCACAAAGTATTTGCTATTGGTAAGTACCAAAGGTCAATTTATTACTTTCCCTGGATCAACTGTGAGAGCAGATTTCAGATTGTAACAAGAAATTTAATGAATGATTGAAATGAAGTTTAACAGTTCTTAAAATCTCTCAAGACCAAAGGGCCATCTAAGTAGTATGTAGTGTTAGCAGTAACCATACATCTATGGATATGAAAATACATATAATGAATTATTCAAGGAAAAACAGGCTGAGGTTTTCCATACTCATGCTAACATACTGATCTTACAGTGTACAGGTGGGCAGTTAAGTATCATCAAAAGTTCTTAGAGTTCCAAAACTTAAAAGAGGAAAAAAAAAAGCAATGGCTGATTCATTAATGAACCATTCTTTGATTTATTAGCATAGGAGAAATGTTAATTCTCAAAGTGGAAATGGAACATGGAACTTTACTCCAAGCTATGTATCATAATAACTATGTCTAATGGGGTTTTTAAATATTCTTAGTCTACATAGTAATTATGTGATCTTATAATGTGCTGTAGGAAGTGCCATTACTAGAACCAAAATATTTAATGACTGTACACCTTACTCCTACATTATGAAAAATAATTGTTATATGTATTTTTCAAAACACTAGTTTTTCCTCTCATTGCAGATTTATTACTGGGTCTCCAATCTCAAATCAGAACAAATGCCTATGGCTAAATTATACACTAATTTAAGTAGATCTGCCTTATGCAAGTATATGTGAGTACTTCATTAATTAACTTTAGAGTTCTTTTTTAACTCAGTTGAATGAAACAATATAAAAGAAATAAAATGAGACTATAAGCATCTGGCTACAGTAGGCTTACTGCCTATCTTCTAATAAGAGGGAGCCTGAGGCTCCCAATTCAGGAAGGAATCAAACAGAAAAGGCACAAAATATGTCGTATAGTCATCTCAGCAAAGTGGGTGATCTTTGGTAAAATCTAAAATGCTTGAATCTGCATGTCCATTTGTCCTTGTGTGAAGTTAATGCCTGGTCAACACTGTACTGGTAATGTTTTTATTTATATTGAAATATTCCCACATTGCAGCTAAGTGCCTGGTTTATTACATGACCTTAATAAATATTGGCAGATGAAAGAAAAGAACTTTAGGCCAATAATAGAACAGGATCTCAGTACTCAACAGAACCAATTTGATAGTTTCTATGATTACTATACATCTGTCCTATTGGTTCTATTTCTCTTGTAGAACAACACACAGACACTCACACACACTGATAGTTTCAAAGTGAATTCTGCAAACACTACTCAGAACATCGATGTAGAGTTGTTTCTTTTGAGATAAAGTTAGATTTCAAGACAGGTAGTATTGTAAGATACAGAATATATTTCATAGTGATAAAAGGGCAAATTCATAAGAAAGAAAGATACAACAATCCTAAATATTTCTGTGTATGTTAGTAAATTTAAAATAGAAGAAATGGGGTACAGAGATATAGCTTAGCAGCACAGCACCTTGCTTGGCAAGTGCAAGGTCCTGAGTTTGATTCCCAGTACCAAAAAAAACAAAAGGTTGTTTTAAAAATAAAATACCTTAAACAAAAATTGATAGAGCTAGAGAAAGAAATAAAGAAGTAGATAACATAAACATTTAAAATATTAACAAGGATATAAAAGATACATGTACAGAAAATTAGTAACCAAATTACCTTAGCTGATATTACAATATGGCCAACAATTTCAGATTCTAATCAAGATCAATTGAAATCATCGAAACAACAAATCATGCTTGTAAATCCAGTCTCAATAAATTTGAATAACTTAAAACCAGAGCATGATCTCTAGCACAATAGATTCAACCAAAATCCATGATGCAAAAGTATAAAATAATACAGTGACAGTTCTAAAATTCTCATAAATCAAATAAAAATCACAGTGAAAATTAGAAAGCATTATGATCTAAAAATATGAAAAACTGAACAGCTAAATATATCAGTAGTTCTGTTTACTTTGGCTATAGGAGCAGCAGAGAATATTGCTCTATTCTAAAAGTAAGAAAAAAATATGTATAAAATCATGAACTTTAGTGAGTCCACCCATGAATTAAGTGACACTATATGGCAAACACATAAACCAAACACTATAGTGTCAAAGCCATCTCATAAGAGACAAAACATACAAATCGATTTGTGTTTGGAAGAACAGGAAAGTGAAAGTCAGCCACCATAAAAATGCTGACAAACCAATAGATAGAATTTTGATACCAGCAGAGAACATTTCCTATTTCTAGATATACAGTTAGCTATAAATGCCTACAGATAAGTTTAACAAAAGACATGTAAAATTGATTTCCTGACAACCAAAAAATATTGTTGAGAGTACTTAAAAATATCTATGTTAAATTCAGAGATAGGGAGGCAATATTTTTAAGGCAGGCAATTCCTTGGGTTCAATGTAATACCAACCGCAATTCTAGAAATTTTTCCTTTAAAGAAATTGATAAGAGCATGCTAAAACAAGCATGGGATCTAATATAAGAAAGGTTATTTAAACACAAAGTAAAGAACTAAAATAGATGAATTTATGAGTTTTGAGACCTATTCTAAAGTTACAGTAAATCAGACAGTTTAGAAGTAGTGAAAATACAGATAAACAGTAAACACAGAGCCCAGAAATAAACCTATAAATGGTTGTTAATTGAGTTTTGGTACGTTAAGGCAACTCCATATTGAAAGAAAATGCTCTGAACAAATTGTGCTGAATCAAATTGTGATGACGGAAAAAATGAACAAGATCAGAGAGTTAAATGTAAAATTGAAATTAGACAGTTCCTGTAATGATACACAAGAAAACAGTCTTCACAAACTTAAGAGTTTGTAATTTAAAAAAAAAAACTATGGAAGCTAAAGTCAGAAACAATGAAATTGAAACAGTGAACAGCATCCAAATTTGAAATTTTGCCCTTTCAAAGGCAGCGTATACAAAACAAAAGATCAGCCACAGACTGAGACAATATATTTGAGATAGAGGATACGCGGTAGATGATACATAGATGGTAGATGGATAGATAATACATAGGTATCACATAAGATGCCATCTCACCCGAGAAAGAACGGCTATCATCAAGAAATCAACTGATGACAAATGCTGGACGGGCTGTAAAAGGGACCTTCTCCACTGTCAGTCAGAGTGTAGACTGGTGCAACCACTGTGGAAATCAGTGTAGATTCCTTAAAAACCTAGGGTTAGAGGTCCCATTCCCCTTCGGAGCATCTTCCCCCAAATTTAGAAACATCATACCACAGTGATATATGTGCACCCATGTTTGCAGCAGCACAATTTTTAATAGTTAAATCTTGGAAAAAATCCAAATGTCCATCAACTGAGGAATGGATAAAAAAGATGTGATATATATATATAGATATATGTGTGTGTGTATATATATATATATATATATATGACTACTCAGCCATACAGAAAGATAAATTGGAAACTTTTGTATGTAAATGGATGCAATTTGAGACCAAATTAGTAAGTACAGTCCATCAGACCCATATGTGTAAACATATTGTCTCATGAGTGTGAGAAAATGAACAAGTAAAATCCAAGATGTGCAATAGATATTGTGAATTGGTAAGAAACTGTCCAAAAGAAAAGGTAAACTGACATGGGAAAGGAAAAGGAAGAAGAGGACGGTTTCCATTTGTGCGTCCACTCCGCATGCGAAAGGCGTGGCTTACTGCGGAGGAAAAGGCATCTGGTTGCTTTTCTCAGCCCAGTATGGAGAGTTTACGAGGATCCACATTCAGCAAAGCAAGGGTAACACCCCAAAAACAAAATACAAAGCAGCTTTTACTCTTAGTTTTTGCAGGTCCTGAGCCTAAATGTCAGTGCATCTTAGAATTTTGTCCCTTATCTGCCTCTTGAGTCACCTTAGAGTACAATACAGGCAAAGCAGACAAAAATAGCTTTCTGGAAATTCTTGCGACTTTTGCCAATTCTAGGCAAGCACTTTGGATACAAAATTAGACATTTATATGTAAATCCTGACAATCATTTCTGTGTTCAGATTCATGATTTGGGTTTGACTTGTTGAGATCATTTTTTTAATCCCACAGGATTTGATTTTTTTAAAATCATGGATGAAGGACTTAGTAAGAATAGTGTTTTCCATTTCAAGTATACTGTTTCCTTTAAAAATGAGAATACACTTTTATTAAATGCCTGGTTTAGCATTATATCTTTTGATAGTTACAACAGTCTTATTACTATCAACAATCTCTCATGATAAATGTCTACAATCACAGGGCTATTGAGTGACACAGCTATGTTTCAAGCCCAGAAAGTAAGCAAGCTGCCAGCACTTGGGAGGCTGAGGCAGGAGAATCATCAAATTTGAGGCCTGTCAGGATTTCATAGTGAGATTAAGGCCAGATTAAAGTACATAGTGACACCCTGTCTCAAACAAACAAAAACCAAACCAAAAAAAATTTTACAATATAAATTTGCAGAAGTTATTTTTTAATGTGACACATTTATATTTTATAGTAGTACCAGCTGAATCATACAATAGATTTAGAAAATTTCTAATTTAAATATTATGTCCCCCAGGGCTGGGGATGAAGCTCAGTGGTACAGCACATGTTTAGTCTACATGAGGACTGGTTCAAATTCCCAGCACTAAAAAAGAAAGGGAGGAGCAGAGGGGGCAAGAAGAGAGAGGAAGAGAAAATTTCCTGTTGGTGGAGGTAGGTAGTCCAAACTTAATGCAGGAATTCAATCTGTTAAAGGTCCAGCCATCAGGGTTTGTTTTTTCTTTTCTACTTTCCTAGCATCCTGTATCCTCGGTGTCCACCACTGAGATTTCTTCATGGTCCAAGGTGGCTCCTCAGCTTCCTGCCATCTGTTCTGCTCTCCAGACAGCAAGATGGAAGATGGAAAAACTATTCTCTTGTTCTGTTTTTAAAGAACATTCCCATAAGCACCATATGGTATATAGTTTTGCCTTCATCCCTTTGAATAACACTTATTTGCATGCTCACATCAACACACATGGGGACTAGGAAATGCAGGCCTTCCAGTGAACAAATTGTTATTAAGAAATGAGAGAAGGATCCGCACTGGAGAACTGAGAAGCCTGGTTACATCATCAGACTGTGATGCACAGGGGCCCAGGAACATGCACTTTTTAAATAGTTACAGTGCTTTTAAAAGGCTTAAGCTGCTTTGGGAACAAATTCTGTCAATAACCCCCAGAAAACTACATACTTATTCGCTTAAAGGTACAGTATTTAAATAAGAAGTGAAGGCATCATGCTTGAAAAGAGGGAGAAACAAACCTGCACTGTTTTCGTTCCCTCACTTTATGTTACCACTTGGAGTTGTATTTTATTGAAAATCTGAAGTTTATTGTATCTGAAAGATGTGTCCTTATACGGAAGAGTTGTTCCGGTGGAGTGCCTATGTTTCATGTGAAAACATCTCAAAATAAAAATTCATTTTAAAATGTGTTCATCAATCAGGAGTAAAGATCGATTCTTATATTTTGCTCTGTTGTCTTTTGAACATGAATATGCAAAATTCAGCTGTAATGAAGTTATCGACAAATTGACACAAGTCTCAAAAACTGAGGCTTACTTATCAGCACAAGAGCCCAATAGGCAGCAAGTTTCCCCCTTTAAAAAATACTAACATGATTAAAAGATGTTAATTCTTTACCTCCTTTCTTTGCTTTCTATATTCTTCTATGATTGTCTCTTTTGTATTATTATTTGGTTATTATCAATCATGCAACATTTTCACTGCTTGTATTTCTTTTCTGGTCATTACTAATTTTTTCACTAAACTGCTACTAACAATAACTCTCATAATGAAAAAGAAGGAATATTTAAAAAGTATCTGTTCTAGCCGTAAAATGTATTATTGTTACATGAAAAGTAAGGTAATTTTCATTTTTCTTAATGTAAATAGAAGTTATTCTTTTCTTTCTGGGGAAGAAGTGGGGTGGTTATGAGGGGAAATGAGTTCTCGTTTTAATGCTGTTTTACCTTTGAGTATGTAATCTCCTGGAATCCACTTAATCTTGTTGATCCTTATTTATTCATAATTAAAATTAGTATAATACCACTTACTAAACAGGGTGTTATAAAATGCAAACGCTAGTAGAGTAAATGAAGTCCCTAGAGGAATTGCAGAAAGAACAAAGTATTACCTTTCACCTCATCTACCTCATGCTCCTGTGTTTTCCTACAAAGCTTATCCAGATGCTTTGCTTTAGAGATTGGAAATTTAGCAGAAAATTAAGAATACATGTATAAGACACAAAGCATGTTGGTTCTCCAACTCACTGCATTGTATATTCCTATGTTTAGTTCTGCCTACAAGAATGGTAAAACAACATAACTCACCTGATCACACATAAGACTCAAAACAGTACCAAAAACAGTAATAACAAGGAAAGGACCACAGAGAGCCTGACACATGGAACACGTGGAAGAACTAGGGCTAAACAGGTTTAGGACAAGGTCGAGCTCTACTGTTGCTTTGTCCTGCTTTGGTTCTCTTTGCTCTGCCATGGACCACCCATGAAGTGTGATGGCCCTGGCATGACTGCTTTCCTCTTGCTTCGCTCTTCCTGCCAGTCCTGTGATACCGTTTGAGGAGATACTTCCAGAAGACTTTCTGCAGATTGTTGTACTTATCCTCTTTTTATGTCGCTGTCCTCATCTAAAAATCCAATATCCAGAATACTACAAAGGCCAAAGCTTTCTGAGAACCAGTGTGATACTGCAAATGGAAAATCTCCCACCTGACCTCATGTGACAATGTACTGTCAAAACAGATGCACAATATTGTATAAAACTATCTTTAGGTTCTATGTATGTGTTTGTGAAACATAAGTGAATTTTAAGTAGACTTGGGCCCTGCTCCCAACATACTTTGCTATATATAAGCAAATTTCAAGTCCCCACTAAAACACAACAAGCATATTTAACCTGTATCTAATTTTCTGTCTCTCAAAATAATTTTGCTAAAAATAACTTAAAGTGGATTCCGTTAGTTGCAACTAAATATAGCACTAACACATGCACACTTCAATAGCTGTTTTTCCAATTGTTACTACCATTAATTTACAAAGGCAAACTTAGCTGTAAATATGAAATTCTAAGCGATTAATTTAAAAAGGAATGAGCTACCTGTGGAGACTGTGAATTTATCCCCTCCAGAGGTTGCTAAGCTATGAA
This sequence comes from Dinomys branickii, assembly GCA_004027595.1. Taxonomy (NCBI): domain Eukaryota; kingdom Metazoa; phylum Chordata; class Mammalia; order Rodentia; family Dinomyidae; genus Dinomys; species Dinomys branickii. Next base: position 5,669 of record PVLD010022305.1, on the reverse strand, counting down.
GGCATAGAGTTATAAAAGAGATTCCTCATAAGGCATATTGGCTTGTGTTGGGACCTCTGAAATTGTTTCCAGTGCTGAGATTTAGGAATTCTATTTTTAAAAGCTACCGCTAGTGAAACCCGCATGAGTTATGAGGGGTGTGAATCATTTTATTCCAAAGAACAGAAAGAGCAAAAATGAATCCCTTCTTCTCCTTGCACTTCCAATCCATTATAACACTTGCTGATAGGGTATCTCAACCTGCAGTTAGCAACAAGCATAGTATCAGCTAGAGAAGCTGAAAAATTACTTTTTAATGCTAAAATATAATTCTTATGTCCATGAGGATTTGAGTTAGCTTTAACCTTTTAAAATATTTTAAGTTGATTTAGACCTAGAAAAATATTTTCATATTACATCAACAAATTGCATACAAAGAGATATAAGTAAATGGACTTAACTAATTTTGTAGAAAAATTAACAAATGCAGGTACATATGAACATAAAAATGCACAATCTTGTAAGTGGTATATTTCACTACATTTAAAATTATCAGAAAAAAATAGAAAATAATCTTAAATCAATGAAATTCCAATTAACAAGTATGTCCTCATTAATTGGAACCTCTTGTCCAGGCCTCATTTCAGAATAAAAAATATATCATGAAAAAATAGATTGGAGAAATAGAGATGCAGGTGTGTACATAAGCAGAAACAATACCCAATTTACCATGTTTAAATTTATGATTTTTTTCAATTTTATGTATGTCAAAATGAAAGACATACAACAGAAAAAAGCTTCAAATATTGGGTGTTTCTCTTTTGGGGAACAGGTGATATATGGTACTTTCTCATGAGGCTGGGCGAGGCAGTGGGCCACACATCTTATTTACCCACGGAACTGTGAGGGTATACCGCCAAGACTATAGTGCACTGCCTTCCTAAGCTATGATTTTGGAAGGATGGGTGTATTCAGTGTAGTTTGGCTCATAACATTTTTGACTTATGACAGGTTTATAAGGATATAATGCCATCAAAGTCAGGAAGTATGCCTACACACACGTTAGTTCTTGGTAATCGACTTAGGTTAATGCATGAGTAGTTAATTTTTTCATGCTATTATGAACATTATTTGTTTTCCTATACATTAGAAGTAACTCAGAAAAGTTATTACTAATGTATAGGAATGCTATTCATTTTTGAGTCTTGTTTTTGTATCCTTCTATATTACTGAATTTGGTTATGACTTCTAGGAATTTTTGATAGATTTTTCAAGTCCTCTATGTAGAAGATTATGTCATCTGCAAATAATTATATGTTTACTTCTTTGTTTCAAGTACTATGTTGAGCATGAATGGTAATAGTGGACATCCTTGTCTTCTTCCTGATTTTAGAGGGAAAGCTTTTGATGTTTTCCGATTTTGTATAATGTTCCCAATATGTTTGACATAAAAGCCTTTGATCAGATTCAGACCAGTTTCTATATGTACTTTCTTAAGTGTTTTTACCAGGAAAAGATGTTGGATTTTGTAGATTTTCTCTGTATCTATTGGGATGATCATGTGATTCTTTCCATGCTTCTGTTTATATGCTGTATTAATTTATTGACTTGCATATTTTGAATCATCTGCCTCCCTGGGATGAAGCTTATTTGGTTGTGATCATGTGTATTTTGATGATCTGCTGCATTTCCTTTGCTGGTATCTTAGTCATAATTTTTCACCTATATTTTGAAGAGATTGATCTATTGCTATGTTATTTGGTTGCATCTTTGTCTGGTTTTGAAATCAAGGTAATGCTACCTTAAAGAAATGACACTGTGTGTATTAAAAAGCTTGAGGAATATTTGTTTTAGAACTTCTCTGACTTATATAGAATTCAGAAGTGATTCAGTATGAACCTGGGCTTGTCTCAGTAGTTTTTTTTTTTTTTATTACTGCTTCAATTTTATTGCCTGTTATTGGATTACTCCTGGTTTTTAAATTTTCCTGTTTAAGTGTTGGTAATTCAAATGTGTTTAGGTATCTATCTGTTTCTCAAATTTATTGGTGTACATGTTTACAAAGTAGTTATTAATAATCTTTTTCATATTGGCAGTGTCCAAGGTGATTTTACCTTTCTTATTTTTAATTGCATTGATTTGTGTCTTTTCTTTCTTTGTTAGATTGGCTAAGGATTTATCTGTTTTATTTTTTTTCAAAGAACCAATTCTGCATTTTATTAAATCTTTTTTTGTCTTAATGTCATTGATCTCTGCTCTGATCTTTATAATTTCTTTCCTTGTACTAGTTCTGATCTATTTCTTGAAGCATGAGGTGTATCCTTAGGTTATTTATTTGGGCTCACTCTGTTTATGTGAAGCGGGCATTCACAGATATAAATTTCCCTCATAGGGTTGCTTTCACTGTGTCCCATGAGTTCTGGTATGTGGCATTATCACTTAGTTCTAGAAACTGTCTTACTTCTGCTTTCAGTTCTTCTGTAACTCATTGTTTAAGAGTGTGTTGTTTAGTTCTGATGCATTTGCATGATTCCTGTGGGAGTTTTTGTTGTTGCTTATTTCTAAGTTATTGTGCTATGATCCAATAATATGCATAACATAATTTTAATCCTTTTACATTTACTTAAACTGCTTTGTTTGCTAGTACACAGGCTATTTAGGAGAAAGTTTCATACGTTGGTGAAAAAAATGTGCATCTTGTTGTTAGCTTGAATACTCTGAGGATAAATCTGCGAAGTCGATTTGTTTAAAGGTTGGTGCAGCTCTGACATTTGTTGCTTTTAGTCTAGTTAATCCATTTGTGATAGTGGTAGTCTCCTACTCTAATTGTGTTTATGTTTATACAATCGTTTTGCCCAGTAACAGTTATTTTATAAAGTTGTGTCTGCCATTGTTTAAAGAATATGTTACTAATTGTCATCTCATTTTTTGGATTGTTCCCATAACCAATGTGTAATGACAGTCTTTGCTTCTTTTAATCAGTTTTGGCTTAGAGTCTCACACACTATTCATTTAATTCTTGAAGCAATCGTAGGTGAGTAGTCAAATTCCCATTTACAGTGAAGCAAACAAAGGTCTAGAAAAATAATTTACCCACAGCAAGCAAATTCCTCAAGTAGATATTATTGTATTTGCACTTTAAAATGTGGAAATGCATCTGTAAAAATTTTAAGTAATTTATTGGTAGCCTCTTATTTAAATCCAATCTATCCAACTATACCATCACACAATAACACTACATATGTATCACGTAGACAATGACTATACTTCACATTCTCACTTTTCCTATTTCCTAAAGTTAGGGAAATCATTCTGAAATGCAAGTTTGAATGTAACCCTAATAACTCAACATAACCCTGCAGAGTAACCCATATAGCCTGTTTGGCAGGTGATCTCGAAGGCCTCTATCCAATGCTTTTGCTCACTGTTCTGCCCGACTGCAGATATGGGAGTCAGAGCCTATGATTTCTGGCATCACCCTCGTATAATCACCTGCCACAAATCACCATTTTTTGCCCTCAATACTTCCTCCAATATCAAAGAGCTTGTTCATCCCACTTACGTGGAAAAATTGGGATTTAACACTTCTATAAACATCCTTAAGCAACAAGTAAGTTAATGGATAAATGCTTCAACTTCTGTTCCTTTGAAAAAACAAATGTCAAGCAATTATTCATCATTCCTGTGATAGATATGGAATACGCCCATGGACCTTTAATTCATGGGAGAATTCTTGGGCTGAGGGCCTCCAGCTGCTCTGAGAGCCATCTCCATATTGATAATATGTTCACAGTTTCCATAGGCTATTCCTGTTTCATGCTCCTACTCAGTAACTTAGTGCAGAACTATTCTTGGGAGTCAAGAGAATTATTTGATACATTACACTGATTCTACAATATACCAAATGGTGTATTGAAATCTCCTTAAACGGTATGATGGTTTAGGATGTTTCTCCATCTCATTTTATTTTGCAGACATTTTCCCTAATAGATTGATTTCATTTAGGGTCCTTGACCTGGGCAGACTAGACTAACAGAGCTTCTCACTTCATCTCAAATGAGCTGAGGTAGAGTCGCCTAAAAAGCACTGACATATAGTAAGCATGTCCATTGTGCACCTGTCACAGGCTTTTGTTTTTCTTGTCTTCTGTTTCCATGGTAATGGTACTCTGTGCTCAACTTCTGGGAAGACATAGCCTAAATCCCTCCAGTTTCCACAGTGTAACATCACTACCTAAATGTCTTAGACCCTCAGAGATTGATCCAATTTGTACTGACACTAGCGATGGTCTTTCTTTCCATTTTAGCGCTATCTGAGCGTCCAGCCCACACCTCATTTTCTTATTTTCCCGACCATCTCTGGATGTGCCGGTTTCAGTTATCATCTAGTCCTGTGTTGCAATGGCATCGTTCATCAATATTCACTGTCTTTCCATAAAGCAAGGTCATTCTCCCCACCCTTTGGATTATGGCAAGAGCATCTTATTTGCAACAGCTCACAATATGTAACACAAAGTACAAGCCCTGCTTGGAAGTAGAAGCTTTGGGAGCTAGAACCTTCTTCACTATGGTGACTTTTCCATTTTTGTAAGGAACAGCAGTGTCAGAAAGCTCTATCATTTTGAGACCCAGGAAGACAATGCTGTGAAGCAAGCAAAGTCATACCTAAAACTCCATGTACATGAAATGCAAGTGGTAAACATTTGCGACACAATCACAGAGATTGGGATCATTTGTCACCACAGCAAGCTGAATCTGCCTCCAATATACTCTGAATAATGTCGTTTTTTAAAAACCTTACACTAGTTCCTTTCCCTCATGATTCCTGATCTCTTTCTATTAGAGTTGTATAAACATTTCTATACAGGTCTTAGAATTCACAGCAAATGTCCTGCCCACAGATGAAAAATATCTGCTAAGTACTGGCCAGAAATATTATAATAAAACAGCTTTTTAGATAATATTGAATTCATTATTCAATTTATAGAATTACAAGTAGTCAAAGTAAACTAAAAACTTTGTCAGTGTTTGCAAACACCTGAAAATACTTTAAAAGATAGAAAAATACTTTGAAAATATAATTGCCTAAGTAATAAAATATATACAACAAATCAAAAAACATACATAAGAAGATATGACATGTATGTAAAATATATATATCCAGTTACAGGTATACAACTACAAGTACATATAATAAATGTCTATATGTGAGTTTCATGTGTAAACTCTCTACATATTGAATATTTACTATTCAAAGTAATAATCACCTGTTCAGTCACTTACTTGAAACACTCACTGTTTTCCCTAGTACCTAACACAGTACTTGGAAAGAGTAGACAATACATTTTTATTTAAAAATAAACTGAAATTATACTACAAAGCTACTGTAATAAAATCAACCTGGTACTGGCTCAGAAACACACCTGAGGATTAATGGAACAGACTGGAAGATGCAACCATAATGAAAAACCCACTCAGCTACCTAATATTTCACAAAGGGGTCAACCAAACTCACTGGAAAAAAGAAGGCCTGTTTAATAAATGGTGCTGGAAAAACTGGCTTGCCTCTTGCCGAAAACTGAAAATAGACCCCAGTCTATCACCATGCACCAAACTCAGGTCAAAATGGATCACAGACCTCAACATTAAAACAGAAACTCTAAATCTATTGGAAGAGAAAGTAGGTAAAAA
>PVLD010022304.1:0-29580 GCA_004027595.1 Dinomys branickii | reverse complement strand
TTTTTTTTTTTTTTTTTTTTTTTTTTTTTTTTTTGTGGCACTGGGGATTGAACTTAGGACCTTGTGCTTGCCAGGAAGGTGCTTATGCCACTGAGCTATATCCCCAGCCATATCTATTTCTTCTCTGTGTGTCCTGAACATTTCTTCCATTATGGTTTTCAGTTCATTTTTTGTCTGAGAGATTATTTCTACTTTAATCTCTTTTGTGTCCTGATGGAGTTGTTTATATACTTCGGATGTGATCATTTCCAAGATTGCAGGTATGTGACTAATTTCTGCTTTAATCTGTTCTACGGCCTGATGGAGTTGTTTTGTTACTTCAGACATAATTGTATCATAAATTGCAGGTATGTGGCTTATTTCTGCTTTAATCTTTTCTATGGTTTGTTGGAGATGTTTCTTTATTTCGCATGCAGTCATTTCAGAACTTGCAAGTATGTGGTTTCCTGGTTCCCCTATATCCTTGCATCCAGGACTTGTTCTGGGTGGGGTTTTGTTCTGAGACTGCATTTTGTTCTTCTGTCTTCCCATTTTTGGATATCAGATTCAAACTATTGAGCTATAAATTATCCAGGCAGTTCACCAGGCAAAGGTCCATTGCAAAGGCTGCTCCAATGCCTCCTTCTCTTCAGGGGAATGTCCCTTAATCTTTCTACTAAGAGTTCCACTTAAAAGGCTGCTCAGATGCTGGTTTGTGGGGTGAGCTACTCCCTACCAAGAGACCTGGGTGGGGCATGTAAAACTGTTCCCCCGCCCACCCAGGGGTCCCTGTAGGTATGGGGACGGATCTCCTCCCCTACTCAGTGATCTGGTCGCGACGCGCAGATAGCTCACCCGTTGCGGAATCTGTGCAGGCAGGAAGGTTCCAAAGTGCCAATTTTTCATGCTACACCCGTGATCCGCCACTCCCTGACGCTTCTCTGTTTCCTCGCGCTCTCCAGGTCTGGGGGAGGGAGTGGGGTGCTCCGCTCCTCTGTGCTCCTTACGCCGCCTCGGCTGCAGACTGCAGGCCGCTGAGGGCCTTGGCTGCGGGGCCGGACCAGAGTGGGATCCCGGTTCACCGCTCAGATTTGCGCAGTCTGCCCGAGGAGTGCGGGCTCCGAGACCACCCCGCACTGCAGCTGCTAAAAAGCCGATTTCTAGCCACTGTCACCGGTGAGCTGCACAGGGTCGGGAGGCGGGAGAGGCCAAGCCGCCTGCGCCCGCAGGGCACTCAGACCCAGCCGAGCCGCCACCTGTCCGCTGCACTGAGCGTCTCTGGTGCCCAGCGCTCCGGGCTTTCCCGCGTCTCGCCACAGCAATTTTGGCTGCCCCACCGCGTCTCCAGCAGTGCAGAGAAACACGTTCAGTTTGAATTTCCCAGCCGATGTCCCAGCATTCGCGCTCGCCAAGCCTGTCTCGAGCTGGGGGTCTCTATCAGGGAGGATCCCTCCTTTGCTGCTCACCTGGTCACCATCTTCCCAGAAGTCAATATCAACTTTTTAAGGTAAGTCCTTGACTTAAGAACATTCAAGTTAAAAACATTCACAGATAGGAATGAGCTGCACATTATGAGCTTTCACTATGTGTGCAAATCCTGGAGTTAGCACAAGTGTATACCTTACCCATTTAAGACTTCTAAAAGTAAAAGTAGTTTATTTACAGTTCTTATGTACTGTAGTACCATTTTAATGTAACTGTAAAGTAGAACTGTTTATGTGCAGTATTTGTGTGTGTGCTTTGCTTTATATTGCATATTTATATTAAAGTTGTGCAAAACTCATTTGTCACACTTACAATGACATCCAGCTTACAAATATTCTGGAAAGGATTTCATTTGTATGTTGCAGTCTTACTGTACTCCATCCAGAATTTTATAAAAGAATAATGGGACATTTTGGTTTTAAATCTCTAATCTATAGTTATAAGCTATTTATCTTTTTCTAAAAAACATTTGGTACGATGGTTTAAACCCAGCTGGACTACCTGCTCTCATCTTGCTAACTCACTAAGTTTTTCAGGCTTGGCTCAAACTTCTAGAGTGTTAATATTATAGGTGTTTTCCTTGTTTTTCAATTTTTCCTTCTTTTTGTATGTGCAATACCTTTCTACTTCCTTAACTCAGACCCACTACAAAATTAATTGTCCTTAACGAGCTCAAAACCAAGTAGTAAGACCATTAGTGTAAATCAGCCAGTGTCAGGTTACTCCAGAATGTATACTATAGGGATCACTCAGTGACTCAGATAGCAGACATTCCCGAAGATGTGGCTCAGGGCAGAGTACTTGCGTGGCATGGGTTAGAATCTGAATTCCAGTCCCAGAGCTCAATGAAAATAAATAGAACTTTATAGATGAAGGGATTTAGCCAAGAAGAAAGCAGATCGCCCCATCCTCACACCCAGTCTCTACTCCCCCACACAGCAGTTAGTTCATACAGCACCTGGCCCATCCACACCAAGCACACTTCTCCCCAACACAGGTGCTGGCCCTGCATACATCACCAGATATGTGTGGGAATTCAGAGACTGAGGGACCACACAGGTAAACCATGCTTAATTCCTGCCTGTTTGGAGAAAGGACACTTCCAAACTAGAATGGCTCATAAATAAGTTCAAGAATAATAAAATATGACAAGTAGAAATTGTACAATATTATATTTTAAATGAAGGACAGAACCTAGTGTGTTGGAGGAGGTGCTTCCCCTCCTGAAAGATGCAGATCAGAACCCACCTCAGGGTGCAACTTGCTTAGAGGTACCCTAACTGCATGCAGGTGGGACTCTCAGAGGTAGACGTTTTGACAGAACAAAGGGTGGGAATGATCAGAGGATCGCCTATGTTAGGAGAAAGAACAAGTGTTTACCCCTGGACATCCTCAGTGTCCTGTCACTAAGTCTGTGGGAAGGCAAAGAAGTGTTCTTACAAAGGGATGTCCTGATTTCTGCATTAAACATGGACTTGCACAGAAAAAGCCACTTTTGAAAGCAAATTTTATACTCTGGTTTCTCTTCAGATCATATAAATCTTTTGACTTTTTTTAAAAGCAAATTTATGAAGAAAAAAATCTTTTAGAGTAGGATGGTCACTTCTACCTACTTTTTAAAAATTTATTTTTAATTGACAAATAAGGCTTTCTCTTTTTTTTTTTTTTGCGGTACTGGGGATCAAACTCAGGACCCTGCGCTTGCTAGGCAGGCGCTTATTCCACTGAGCTATATCCCCAGCCCATAATTGACAAATAAGAACTGTAGTATATATTTATAGTGTAGAATATGGTGTTTTGGCATATCTATGAACTGTGGAAGGACAAAATCAAAGAAATTTGTATACGCATCCAGTACTGCACACGAGAACAGCCTACGTGGCCATCAATGGACACACAGATAAAAACAATTTGGTACAGTACATATACACAGTGAAATCTTATTGTATTTTAAACAAAGTAAGAAAACCTGTCATTGCAGACCTGGAGGACATTAAATTACTTAAAGTAATCCAGGCAGAGGAAGACAATTACTTTTGATTGCCTGGAGGAAATTAATTTGTAGTGAAAAACATTTAAGTATTTCTGGAGACACTGTGAAAGACTGACATATATCAGTGAATCCTAAAATGGCCATGGCCTTTCAATAGAAATAGAAGTAAAAATTTGTGTAACAGGATTCATTACCCATTGCTAATTCATCAGCAATATTCATGAAGTAATCTCTCCAGCAAAGAAGTGGAATCAAGAGTTAAACAGTAGCTTGAAGCTCCAGGATCCCATATACTTAAAAACAAGTTCCCTAAAACACTCTATGCTTTAAAAAGAAGAACAGCGAGTTTCCTTTCTTGAATTCTCAGATGAGCAGAATTAAACCCTACAACAACTTTCCCTCCTTGTTTAGTGCCTGATCGTGTTAAACTTACACAACAGATTCACAGAAAAATGAAATAAAAACCTTGGCCCTTTCTTATGCAATATATGAAAGAATGGTCTAGTATTTAAAAAAACGTTCATTTTTGTGCATGCTGGAAGCTTGGATGAGAAAGGCCCCGGCACAGGCTTCCGGCAGCAGCAGCTGCACCACACTTTGCATGATGCCCTGGTTTCCCCAGTGCATGTCCCAGCCACTCTTCCCATCTTTTCACCTGGAAGACCTCGTTCCACCTGGAACACAGCCCCTCACACTCCCTGAGTTATATCAAGGGCTGTCTCCAGGAGCAGCATCAGAGATTTTCCTCTTTCTTCCATCAGTCCATTAGTCCAGTAACTGTTTCAGAGAACTCTGAGTTGTGAAGATTCCTACATGTTTGTTGATTAAATACAAGAAGAGTTCTAGGCAAATAGTCAGTAGTTGTGAGATATTATGTCCCTTCACTTCTGTCATTCTCATTCTTTCTTAATAAACTCTGTTTTTTTGTTTTTTTTTTAACTGAGAGATGATTCCTTGAGAAATTAGTACCAAAATAGAGTCAACTCTCCAAGCTCAAAGCTTTGGTGTCCCAAGATTCAGCCCTCTATATATAGAAAAAGTTTTGTAAAGTGTGTCTGGTTTATTTCACTTACAATTATATATGTTCAGTTGTATCAGTTTGCCTAGGAAAGCTTCAGGTTTATCTTTCTTTACTGCAGAGTAGTACTCCAACATATACGCATACCACAGTTTTTATTCATTTATCTGTTAATAAATATGTATACTATTTCTAAACTCTGGCTCTTATACATTGTTCTGATATAAAATGAACATGGGCATGCATCTAGTCCTGTAATATAATGACTAACTCTGAGAAAGATATGAAGATATAGGGAGAAATGATATAGATGTACATCGCTATAGATCTATAGGTACATAGATACACATAGATACATAGAGAGAGAGCTAAATATGAAGTAGGGAGAAGTCTGAATAATTCTCCAAATTCTGTATTTCACTGTTTCAAAGTATTTTAAAGTATATGCTAATGTGTTTCATTTATACTACTCATTTCTCTTAGTTCTTTGAAGAGAAAGTGAACATTTGTCTGATTGTTTCTTCTCTCTAACAGAGCTCTTTTGGGTCTATGGCTAGTACTCTGAGTAGCATCTTGGCAATTCTTTTAAAACTATAGCACAGATTGAAATAATGATTATTAAAAGTACCAAGAATGCTTTTTATATTTTCTTTATTATATCTACTTGCACTACATTAAAATAAAAATAAATAAAATTTATGGTTAAATTGAATAAATGCAGACTTTTCTTAGAAGCTTGCTAATATTCCTTATATATTAGAACATAACATCTAGTTCCATAGCATCTCCATTTTGTTAGGTTTCATGAGTAATTTGTGATGATTAGCAGTGCATCCAAGAATATATATATAAGTTCTATGAAAATAGTACACATTTTATACAAGAACCTTGAATATCTAAGAATTTTGGTTAGATGCTGGTTCCAGCAGATACTAAAGAAAAACTGTACATTTGATTCAGATGTGGAGGTGGTTTCCTTTTACTCCAAGAAGGAAATGTAACTTTCTAAGAAAAATTGTACTTCTGGTGGTATTTACTGACTGATACTCCGCAACACATACCTCTATATTTCAGTTCTCTTTCTTTCACCTAATTCCCCAAAACACACTAGTTTTCCTCATTTGCCTGCATCTCATTGAAACTTATGATGGTAAGTTATAAAGTTACAAAGGTTTGTTGGAACAAGAGTTATCAATCAGAAGCTTAGAAGTTGCCAGAGGCTCCCTGAGCAGCCTGATTTAGCAGAAAGGATAATGCACACTATGGCGATGTGATCTGAGCGGTCCTGGGAGTGCTCGCCCTGGCATCTTCATTGACTGGCCATGATTCAAAGTCCCAACATGAGCAGCTCTTTCCATGTAGTCAGTACAAGAGTCCTTCACTTCCCCTGTAATATCAGCTCCACTCCCTGGGTCAAAAGGCATTAGCCATACTGTTAACCGTCTCTGAGACTGTTTCCTTTTCTGGGTAAAAGATAATAAAACCGACCTCAAGGCATGTTTGAGTTTACATATCAGACGAAGTATATAAAACACAAAGAACATTTCTGTGCATGACAACATTTTAAGGAACAATATTATCTAAAGGTTGTAATACACTAAACTGTTCCCTGCTAGGTGCTCTGCGTATCTACTTTGTGATCAACTTAGAGTTTTTCACCGGACAAAGCTGTACGAGGCTTCTTAGGTACAGTCAGAGCATTAGTGATATTAAAAGGTACATGCTGATCTGAAACAAAAATTTTCAATATGTGGAAAGGCAGCTAGACTGTGTTTTGACCAAAACTGAGGGTAAAAGAACATTGAATCTGATTAACTACTTCACCTTTGTGTCAGGTTTTGTACTGTTCCTTTTTGCAGGCAATCACAGAGTTGGGTAGATCAGTAATGAGTCATTTTTACAAGCTTCTACAAGGGTGCACAGCTAAATGTACACTGCATTCCCTAATCCTTGCACAGAAAGCTAGGTCACTTATATCTCCCTTATGAAGAGTTCCATTACCCAAATTCTACCTTCCTTTCAAGGTTCATCTGTAAACTTCCCATGTAAAAACTATGCAGCAATCATACAAATATGTATGTGGTTTTAAGAAGTAGTGATTCAATATTATTTTGCTTTTCTCTGTCTGAGCACACAACTTCCCCCTTTCTGCACAGTACTTTTTTTCTCATTGTCTAACTTATGGTTCTTCCAAACTTTGCTGCTTTTCTTCAAAAGTTGACTTTCCAACCCTAGATATAGCCTGTTCCTTGCACCAAAGTTCCTGTCTGTGCTACAAAATGTATCTCATTGATCCACGTATTATTACCTGGCATTTTCTTCTCTGCTGGCCTCTGGGCTCCTCTAGGACAAGAGTTCTAATGTCATGCACCGTGTTGAGCATGATTTAATGACACAGAACAAGCTCTCACTGGATTGGTAAAGAAGTACATGCCTCATGACTTAGAGTGCACAACTGCTTCTATAACAAATTATTCATCAAAACCATTTATCATAGGATATGAGTTTTGCTTTGACAGTAAATAAAATCTAGAGGAGTTAAATTAGACTCACAGACTCTACTCCTTCATGAGAACGATAGAAGGAACTTCCTGATTTTTGCTTAGCTAGAATTTGCCCCACGATATTAAAAATGGGTGTTGAGGGGTAAGTTACAGCTTTTAGGAAATGGACCAATTGCCTTTATCATAAAGAAATGTCCATGAGTCATTGGGAGACCAGGTGTGGAATATTACACTTTGTGTCTAGATTTACCTCCAAAGCCTCAGGCATTTAGTCCAACTCCTAAGAGTTGTCAAAGTCCTAACTGTTTCAGCATTGCTGAAAAGTCCAAGCCTAAAGTCTCCTCTGAGATTTCAGGCAGACTCTTAACTGTGAGCTCTCGTACAAATGAAAAGAAAGTTAAGCACTTCAACACACAATGACATACGATAGACATTTCCATTTCAAAAGGTACAAAGAGGATGGTAGAAAGGAATGGGTACAAAGCAAGACCAAAATCCAGCAGGGCAAACATTAAATCCCATAATGCCATGTCCAGCATTGGAAGCAGTCTGTGTGGCAAGATGTGAACTCCAAAGAACTTACGTGGCTCCACTCCTCTGGCACTTCCTATGGTTGTAGCTCCCAGGGCTTCTTTCTTTGCCAGATTGGTTCATTCATTGCAGTTTTCCTCAGATGATCTGCCCACCCTCCTGGCTTCTTCGACCTTCTGGAGTCTACACTGCCCTTTTAGCCTCACACTTAACAATGTTACACAGCACCCTTTCAGGAGCACAGTGCCTGCCCTCTGTAACCTTTTGCAAAATCTGGCATTGGGGGTAAAGTGGTAGAATTTTCACCTGCCAAAATCTGGGTTGAAGCCTTCTTAACCCTACAACTCTTATATTCTGAATGAACATAAAGACTACATCGCATGGATGATACCAAAGTCTGCCACCAGCTGGATCAGTAGCCAGTCTTCCTTCTCTCTTGGCTCAACAGGTGGTGTCTGGAGGACTAGGAACAAAACCCGAAGGAACTACTTCTCTAAGTTGCCATCATTGTGGATCATGGTGCTCTAGAGCTATCATCTGAAAATAAAGCTTTTCATTCTTGCAATTTTGAGGTTGCAAAGGCTGAGTGTTGTTGGTTCTTTTCATGACACCAGGCCATCTTTTCTGTTCTTCTGTTCCTTATCAGCAGTCAAGTTCTCCCCTTCTCCATGTTTGCAGTCTGCAATTTTACTAAAGCTTCCTTTCTGGCCAGACTCACAATGTTTTAAATCATTCTTCTGGGCTCTTTGCTCTTGATTCTCAACGACTAAAAGTGCCGAACAGTAACTCTGCCACCACAACTTTAAACTGCCTTGAAATTTCTTCTACAGGATTAATTAGTACACTGCTCTTAATCTTATTAACAGGCAAAGTCTCTGGAGAGGAGCAAAATACAGAGAAATTTTCTGCTAAAGCATAGCACACATGGTCTACAGTCCAAAAGCCAATGCAAACCTTCCGAGTAGAAACTTTGTAAGCCTCGTCTCTTCCTGATGCATTTTTTGTCACCATTCTGGTCTTCTTAGCTCTGATCAGAACCTCCCATCCAGTACAGTTTAAAGCATTACAGGGCTTCTTCTCCCATCAGAACCTCCAAATTTTTCCAAACTCTTCCCATATGCCAGTGCCAAAGCCTCCTGAACCACATGGTCAAGTACAATCACAGCAAGGATGCCACTTCCGGTACACTATTCATCTTATTACTCTTCTTGTTGCTGAGACAAAATACTTGATTCTCAAAGTTAAAGGAGAAGTTTATTTAGCTCACATTTTTTAGATTTGTGACCATAGTTGGTTGTCTACAAAACAGTATGGCATGGCAGAGGGAGAGAAGAGAAACAGCTCTTGGCAGGAATAAAGCAGCAAACCAGTGAAGCAATGGCAGCAGCAACCAAGCCTGCCTTTCTATTTTACACTGACTACCTTTGCTTTAGGTGGTGCATTCCGTACTGAGGGTAGAGCGCTCTTAATCTCAGCGTCACACACCTAATCCCAGCTCATACACCCTGGACTCAGTCATCTCTGCAAAGCCCCACCTATGTGTTAGGCTTTGCAGAAGGCAAAGGGAAAATCTAGATATAGGTCCAAAAAGGCACTTCTACTGGACTATTTCTGATAATATCATTATTCCTACTCCCCTTCACAGTGTAGGAATCAATGCCTAGTTATTTACGTCCTGAGAATGGGAGGCAGTGGAGCAAAGTTTAGTAAGAAAATACCACACAAAAAGAAAAATTCTCTTTTTCTGTTACTTTTACCTTGCATCCAATCTCCTGAGTAAGGTATGTGCACCGCAAGCAAGGAAGTTTCCATTACAATTATAAATTTCCAAATAATATCTAACATTAGGCACTTTTCAGGCAAATTTCTGAGTCAAAGAAATTCAAGGCATGCTCAATAATATTATATACATCTTAAAAATTATTACAGTAAAAGACATTATCATTAATCATCCTCGAAATACTCACCCTCATTTCCTAATATTCTATTGTTCTTGCTACTTTCTGAAGCAGTTCTGGAAGTTTGCTTTTGTATCTTTATGAGATGTGATATGGTGGCTGTTGCTGATAAATGCTATGCAATGGAAAGTTGGGCTCCTGGAAACATCATGTTGTGTCCTCTTCCACTGGATTTGCCACCACGTGACTTCTGCCTCTTCTCCACAAAGGACCACAAAAGGTGAATGTTTTGCATTGATTCAGTAATAATTGGGGCCAAGATCATGGAACTAAAGATCTGAAGAAGAACTTCCAGAACTGCTAAAGTAGTAAAAATGATAGAATGTGTATTATATGTGAAGGGGACTAGTGACAATGTGTCTTTCACTGTAATATTTTTTATTATTTAAATGTTCACTATATTTATAAATCATACCTCACAACTGAGCTAGTCTTCTGGGAACAGAGAATTTGAATAAGCTTTCCTGGTGATATAACTATGTAAAATTTTTCACACACATCTCCTAAGCTCATAGGTACTATTTTATGATGATTTCTTTTTGGGGGGGGCGGTACTGGGGATCGAACTCAGGACCCTGCGCTTGCTAGGCAGGCACTTATTCCACTGAGCTATATCCCCAGCCCTTTAAGATGATTTCTTAACCCAAAGATTTTCTGATTTTACCTGCTTAATTAACTACCATCAAATTTCTAATACTCCAGAAACAGCATAATGTTAACAGGGATGTGGTCTTCATTCAGGACCTGTTATATTGACTAGAGAGGATCCAGGATGCTGTGATAGAATACACTACAGGATCATGTGGAGGATTCCAATAAGACAAGGGTGCAATTTCCTCCAGTCATGTTCACCTGATTTTACCCACATGAACTGCACAGGGTGAGAAGACACCCAGGTGAACTGACTTGTGAACCAAGCACCCCTGTAGTATTTTGCGGTTGTGTTCTACTTCTTCTAGAACCTGTTGGAGGGAGCTCAAGACCTGTTACTCTTTTGCTGAACTGAACCTCTGGTTCAACCTTTATAGTTCAGTCCCTACTGGTGACAAAAGAACAGTGGAAAAAAAAGTACTGTACTAAAAAGAAATTTTACACGGGTTGAGAGCAATTTGAAATAGGAATTCTTACAACTATAATGGAGCAAGCCAAACTGCAGTAGCTAAAACAAAAAAGCTTTAAATTAAGTAAGAACAAAGCATGTGTGGAAATGTTCTGTGCATATTTTCATAATCAATGCAGTGAAGAACAGTTTAGCTGAAAGACAAAGTAAACATAGATGTAATGGGCATGAGAACTTAAAACTAAATTTTACTTTACAGAAACATTGGGTTTGAAGAATATAAGACACTGCCTGTAGATGGACCCAAAGTCATATCTGGAATTTATCACAAAATAAAAGTGTGACATTGGACACAAGTTATTTCATCCAGATACAAAAGTCAGAAAATCAAAAAGAATGCAAAGATGGGTATGAGGAGTTATTAAGTTTATAAGTAGATATAAACTCCCTTTACTGTATTTTTACTGGTGGTAAAGGGACTAAAATCTCAATGGGAAGAAAAGGAAATGTATAATTTATCTGTATATGTACGCACTGATGTTCATCTCATCCTCAAATTATATTCTAACCACTATGGAAACATTGGCTCAATCTCAACACTTAATGCTGCATTAGCATATTTGCTTGAAATAGGGGGTGGAGAACAAAAGGATGTGATGTTATAACCACATCCCTTCAGATCCAAACCTCACTAAGAGCCCTAAAAGCAGGAGACCTGGCCATTTCCAAAATTAAAAGCAATCACCGACATCGTGGAGTCCTAGTTCATACTGAATTTCTTATCTACATCCTTCTCTCTTTGGGGAAACCTTATGCATCAGTATGTGTACATCCTCCACTCCTGCAGAAAGATTGGGGTTCTCGTTACCATTCATCCTTGTCAGCATCACAATTGCAGAAGTGTCGAATATCCAGGCAACGCTCCTCCAGGCCACATTCACACTGCTGGACCCCAGGAAGAGAACCTCCCCAGTAAGGGTGCTTTTCATTGGACCTCCCAATCCACCAGGTAAATGGGGTTCCACCTGAAAGATGAGACATTTCATAGGTCACAGGGGCAAGCTCAAATCGCAGTGGATGTCACAGAAACTGAGACGAACTATCTTGTAGAGATTTATTCAAAACACTACTCTTTCAAAAGAAAGAATGTCTTCTTTCCCTCTTGTCCCTTCCCTCCACCCCCTTTGCTCCTCTGTTTTCTCCCTCCTTCCCTCTCTTCCTCCTTTCCTTGCTTCCTTTCTTTCCCCCTCCATGTCTCTGTGTAGCCAAACATTTATACACACATGCACACATGCATGTGCACACACACACACACACACACGCACAAGTTAAGTAGTATTCTCATAGAAGTTTCTATATCATTGACTGTAGGTCAGGGACACCGTTTGGGAGCAGGGTCACAAACTCCAAGTCCCCAGAATAACAGTGGGTATCAGACTGGTTTTTGCATTAACAGCAACAACAAAAAATATATGTGCATTTAAAAATTTACCTTAGAACTACCAAAGAAACAACACCAACACAGCCAGAATGATCCCAACATTTGTCCTCAGTCCCTGGTGGACAATGAGAAGGGTGCCAGGGTGTAAAGTACCTAAGGTGTAGAGCAGAGTGCGGACTCAAGAGAGAGGGACCCCACCTATCTCCCATTGAATTCTGTCATTATTCCACCAGTGTTGTGATAACAGTATGCTCTGATAGTGATGTGGAGAGAAAAGAGAGCAACACATGAAATTTCAGGTTTATATATTTGGAACAAAAACTAAAGCATTTTCAAGGCCAACACTGGGTGGGCCAAACAAACCCTACTGAAGGTCATTTCTACCTCATACAAAGCTAATATTCTACCTGCTGTTTTACAGTTCGTATTGCTAACAGAAAATTAGTTTCCAGTTTTTTTCTTATTAATTTCTTTCTTTACAAAATTTAATTTAGTGAAGACTTACTTAAATTTCTTTTGTGATTAAGAGTATTTCAGTAGGTTACAATTATCATTCAGAGGATGAGACTTATCTAAACTAAAACTATAGGTAGACATGGGCATGGCGTACACTTTTACACTGAGTGGTGGTACATGTGGGTTCACTTCTGTAGCTGCTACTCGGTTCGTTCTGTTTGGTGTATGAGAGATGATTGAAATATGTTCATCTTAAAAATTAAAGAAATATTTAATTAGAGACCTTCTTATAAGTTATCATTTTAAAGTAGAATAATTAATTAGTAGCCTGAAGATGCTGTAAGATTGGAATTTTGCCTGACCGGGATTTTATTATATGTCCAAATTATGTAAAACAATGTCTATATACAAATAGCACTAATTTTCTCTGAATTGCATCCTCTGTGAAAGTCACTGCAGCAGGAGGGAAAGAAATTACAACTGAGCATTTTAAAAATTCGTAGGTCATGAGAAGAGCATGATGAAAGTTCTATGAAAAGCTTAGTTATTTTAGGGATGCTTCTTGTCAGAGCAGACAGGCTGAAAGTCTAACCTCACCCCCGCTTACCACTGCATCTGCCTAAAATAGAACAGACCCCTTCGTTATCTCCCAAGGAAGAAATCTAGTTACAGATGTTTGATAGCCAGTGTCTTGTTCAGAATGATGCTACAGATCTATTTCTTCCGTTCCAAATAACAGTAAATCACTGTTGAACACTTCAAGTGAATTTCTTCCTTCCTAAGTCACTGTTCAGAGGAGCCATTCTCTGTAGCCTGAGAAGGCTGACGGGTTGTTTAATACACACAGTGCTTCCCGCACTGTGCTTAAGTGGATCATGCCAGAGATTGAGTCTTTATAACACAAGGTAAATGAAGTGCTTTTTATTTGAATGCATTTACCATTGTGAGCCTTGGGTCTGAGAATGAGAAGACATCTGCCTACTCTATCCTGCAGCAGCATCAGGGATTCTCATTCCACAGCATAGAGAATCCCAGAGTCAAGCTGCAGCTTATTTTTAATTATACACTACCCTGATGATGTAAGCACAGCAAAAGCATCATTACTAATGGCACAAGTTCTGGAAAACTAATTTGTAGACAACTTCTGGTAGATATATTCCCCCTAGAAGTTTTACCAATTCTTATTTGGTGTGTTATCCATCCAGGATTTCAGAAGCCAGCTCCTTAGGAAGGAAACAGAATACAATGCCAGGAGGCAGGTGCTTGAACATGAGGACTTCCACAACAGAGACCAGAGAAGAGTAGAGAACACAGAGAGCTGGGAGAACACACCAGGACCTCCTGGTACCTGTCCTCAGGGCCCTGTAGTGTGGGCAAGGTCATTGGTGGGAGACAGATGACACTCACTTTTACCACGCAGCTGCAGCAGGATGTGGCCTGCCCAGGGGCTGTGATACCCCTGTCCCTCGCCTCCCTTTGCTTTCCCTCAGATCCCCAATGGACGGGGACTACTGTCCTCAGTGTCCTCCCTGGCAATCCACCTGCTACTGCTACTCTCCATTCCAACATGAGCACAACCAGGCTGTCAGGGTGGCACCCTCCCTGTACCCACCATTTCAGCAGCTTGCCTATTGGAAGGAGGGAGGGACATCCAGTCAGGGACTTAGGGATCTGAGCTCCTTACTTATATACCCAACCCTCACAGATAGTATTCTAGAATATTCCCTGGTTTCACTCCTGCCCCTCATGGACACATACCTGCAGCTGCTCTGTGAGCAGTGCCCCAAGCCACTTTTGGGATTAGTCTAGGAGGGCTCCCTCCTCTGGTGGGACCCCACCGCGGTGCAGCACACAGCCTGTTAACATAGACTCACTTTGGTGACCCTGCAGACAGAGTCACGAATTATTCCTGGTGAAGTATGGACACAAACGTCTTGTAAGTCTACTTGGCATATTTATCCTGTGGCCAGAGAGGTTGTTTCAAAAGAAAGAGTAGTAAGCACTCAGCCTTCATCATGGAACAGCTCCAGAGACCAACAACCTGTGAAGACCAGCAGCCAGCAATGGCGTAGACTGTCACCTGGTACAGTGGACTGATGGTGCCCTGCACAAGCCTGAATCAAAAGTGACAGCCAGCAGAGGAAATTTCCGAAGCTGGCTTGTTCATGTCTGCCCCCAGCATTATTGCATGTCACCAGGACTGCTAGCAAAGCTGCACGATGCTGATTCACAATTGTCATCAAAATCTAGCAGAAGAACCCTAAGAACAATAAGTGCATAGGATATGGAAAAGACACTTATGGAACTTCATTAATATGCATGAATTTTATGCATTGGAAGCTACTGTTGTATGACTTCATGCATAAAAATTGTCTGTAAAAGCTCCCCAAGTAAGAATCCTCCTGAAAAGTATCAGCTTTATAACATGCACAGAAAACCTCCATAGAGTGTGATCATTTGTTCTTTACTTGTATATTGTTTGTCTATCACCAAAACAAAGATCATTCAAACTTACTATGTGGGTAAAAGTGAAAATAGGAAGCATTACTGAGCATGTGCTAGGTCATAGACAGTGATCCGGAATGTTCCTCATGTACTCAACTATTTAATCATTGGATCCTCAGAACCCTACCAGGAAAGTATGAGTATTCTCCATTTAATAGTAAAGAAAATGGATCAAAGAATGGTGATAGAGGTGCCTCAAGGCCACATGGCTGAATGGTCAGAAGTAGGATTTGACTATAAGCAGATGCTTACCTGGGGAGTTAAATCCTATTTTGTACCACTGTTTTCTGGTTTTTGGGAAAAACTTTCAGCAAAATACATAAGGATGGATTTAATGCATGAAAAATAAGCAGGTAATGATTTATTATATTCACTAAAATAATGACAATGTGATTAACAAAGGTGTCTGATCTAGCACACACACAGCCTCCTCACACCAAGCTTCAGGGAAACAGCTCTGAACAGGTTTGAGCTTTGTATGCATAGGAGAAGCACTGTTCCATTTTTTTTCTGCTGTAGATAAGACTTCACTCTTCTTTATGGCAGAATAATGGTCCGTTGTGATATATATCACATTTCTTTATGCTGTCATTCGCTGATGAATCAAGGTTCAGTCCAAACCAAGCTTTTGAGACTAGTGCCAAAATGAAAATACACACGCAGGTATCTCTTTTGTATGTTGATTTCATTTCTGGAGGTGCACTCAGAAGTGCAATGGTTGGATCATATGTGAGCTCTACATATTATGTTAATTGAAATAATCCAGACATAAACAGAGAAGTCCTACAAGTGCTTTCTAAAATGCGGTAGCTAAGAAAAAGTCAACTCAGTGCAGAAGAGTAATTAATAGAGGTTGGGGAGGGAATTAAGAGTCAGGGATAAACGGTAGCTAAAGATAGTAGGATCTGATGAGAGTACATTCTACCCTTACCTGGAAATATCACACTGAAATCCATTAATATGTAAATCAATACATGTAATAAAAAAAAGACAAAAAATGCAAACCAAACTTTTTAATATTTTCCTGAGTGCTTACTCAATTTCATGTCAATTTCCTAGGACATGAATTGTTCTCTGAATTTTAAAGTGTATTTGACAAACAAGTTAAAATAGAACATTTTGCAAAACCATTATTTAACCCACATGGCACAGCAGACTGTGTGTGGGCAGTAGCCACAGGCTTGTCCATCAATCTCACTGTCAGAGAACTTTCTTCAGTTCATTTCAACCCAAGGATGCTCTTTCTCGCTTGATCAATGCAGGGGCAAAATCTGAAGGTCTGTACTCTTTCAGGGTCACTGATTCTACTGTTGAACCTTTCTACACATGACACTTCTATTTAAGAACTACATTCAAGAACCATTCTTATTTTTCAATTATTTTCAGTAAAATCATGCACTACAAACTCAGCAAAGAGCTCTCAAATATAAGCAAGAGGAAGGGAGAAATAAAAGATAAACCTACGCATTGTAAAATATCGTATAAAGGGGATTTGAGTTTTGAATGGAATTGTGAGTGCGGGTGACAAAGAAGGAAGAGAGAAGGAAATCAGAGGAAAAGAAGGGAGAGGAGGAAGGGGGAGAAGGCATACTGCGTCCTCACCTGTTCCTCTTATGTAAGAAGCCCAATTATAAAGAACAAAATAAAATAGATAAAAAGAAGTGGGGGACAGATCACTCTCAGGTGCCAAGGGGGATCAGTAGATGGAGGATGTTGCGGGGAGGAGGGAAAGGGGATGAAGAAAGTGTGCAGAAGTGTTCCGTACATGTGCTAACTCTACAATGAGTGCAATCATTGCATTCTACACAAATATACTAATGAAACAGAAATAAGCACACGGATGAGAGAAGTAAAAGGAAGCATTAGCTGTCCTTATCCCTCTAATTTTCTAACTGCCCACCCATAAATGTTATCACCTGTGCATTCGGTAGCACTCAAGTAATCCTGACACCTTCTGCAGCTACCACCTCCTCGCCCACATTCCCGTATAGGAGCTCAGCCAAGGCTCCAACTCAGCCCCAAGAACGTGCGGTGGAACCCCTCCTCCACAGCCGTCTTCGCCCCTTTCAGCACAATATTTGGTTCTTTCTGTAGATTATGTGGCAGCTTGCCCCAGTAGTGACGGTTTTGTCTCATTTCTTTAAACAGCATCTTCTACCAGCCATGCATTCACTTAAAGACTCTTCCTGGAATTCTACAGAAACAATTTTCATGGCTCATGACTAAATTACAGCCTGCCTTTAGCCAGATCTGGTACTCCTCCTCACAGCTTTCACCCAAGGAAGATGTGAGATATATATATATATATATATATATATATATATATATATAACAAATAATGATATAAATTATACATCCAGTCACTGAATTCAATGATTTCTTAATTCCATGCTGTGAAAGGTCACGGTGTGACATAACAGTGATATAAATTTCAATAGACTTTTGTTGCCCTAAAGGAGCTCATAATATTTAGAAGAAGGCCACATACACAACTATGAATAATAGAACTCAGAGAGAGATAAAGGTTAACAAAATGCTAGACAAGCTCGGAGTGGCAAGTCTGACTTTGTATGGGAGCTCTGCAAGGTCTCATGGAAATGGGGGTTTGGAGCAGACGCTGAGTGGAGGTGGCTTAAGAGTCTATGAAAGCAAAAGTCACAAAGCCGAGGCTTCTCATTTCTATCACAGTCTCTGTGGAAAGCAACTGTGTGGATTAATGAGGTTTCTGCACACAGTGAGCATATTTTACTTCATTGATCATAGCTGAGCAATGTGGGTGTAAACATAAGAGTGCAGAATGATTCCGCCCAAGTTTCAAAGCCAAGCAATTACCAGCGATTACAGCCAAATGTTTCAGTGTACGAACTAAATGCACATCACCAGTATATGGGGTTAGGAAACGAGATTCTGTCCACTAAAGAAAATGTTTTGTATATTACTTTTCCTAAATAGTATAACACATCTGAGGAAACAAATTTAACTTGGCAGAAAAACAACTTCATCTGTATCAGAAAATAATGGCAGATATTCATCAAAATCAACCTTGTTCTTACTGCTTGCTGGACAGGATCATTAAATCAGAGCATATGTGTAATAGCGTGATTAAAAGTCAGTCACTGACATTAGGAATTAACATTTTTATAATGTTCCTCATTGTTATCTTCTGTCTATTTAATTGAGTGAACTTAAAAGAGAGAGGGAGCAACAGAAAAGATTAATGATACTGCCTCTCAAAACAAATGATAAAAGTCACTTTGACTGGGTCTTTGACAGATGGACTGAAACAGCCCTGTAGGATACATCACAGCAATCCCCCATGATTAGAGAAAAAAGTAGACAACATGATGTAACTTAAATGATTCTACTTGCAGGAGGACTTTGTGGGAGACTACAATAGAAATTTTTAATATTGATATTTTTCTGAAGATCTACAATGAGGAAATTGACCAAGGTTAAATCACTTGGTAATTGAGAAAAAAGCTGGGCTTGAGCCCTAAATCCCCTCAGACTACATATGGTGTAGCTCAATTCTGCACATACTCGCCCAGAGCTCACTTTTCAACATGCTAAGAACATATTAAGATTCACAGTTGAAAATAGAAAATTCCATTAGACCCAGCTATTGTTCTTCTTAGTATCTTTCTGAAAGAGTTGCAGATGACATATTACAGCGATACAGGCATATCCAGGTTTATAACAGCACAGCTCAGAATAGCTAGATCTTGAACAGGCCTGTAAATCCACTGGCAGATGAGTAGATAAAGAAGGTGTATTTATGCACAATGGGGTACTACCCTGCTATAAAGAAAGCAAAATTTTAGTTCTTTACAGGAAAATGGATGCAGGAATTTATAGGAAAATCTTGCAACCTTCATTTTAAATGAAAAGAATCAGATACACAAGCCTAAATATCAATGTCTTTAACACTGTGGCGTGCTATTAAGAAGCAACATTTACTATACTTTCATCAGACATCTATAAAGATACTTACAAAAGAGAATTGCTAGAACTGCTTTAGAAATTGACAAGAAGGGTGGAGTTAGTATATTTGCCACAAAAGGGAATATTTTGAGGGCGTATCAAGGTGTTTCTGTTATTGTAACACATTTCTTCTGAGATAGGATCTTGCTACATAGTTCAGGCTGGCCTTGAACTAACAGCAATTCTCCTGCCTCAGGCTCCCAAGTGCTAGGATTACAAGCATACACCACCTCATCTGGCTCTGTAATACAATTTTAAAAATCTAAATGTTAATTGTACTTTTGATCATCCCACATATATGACTAAGACATGACTAATTTCTATACAGACAGTCCTATGCTACAGGAAGGCGTTTTTGTCACACATGTATACAACAACAGCATGTTTAAGATTGAGTCACCTGGTGATTTTGAATCCATCTTAGTTGGTAAACCATACTCTGTGATATACAGTAATGAAACCACCAAACAGAACATTTCTTAGAACATAACCTGTCGCTGATTGATACATGGCTATATTCTTATTGTTAATATCCTATGCCACCACTGGGGACATCAAGGGTCTTTTCATGTTAGGGCCAAGCCCAGAGGATATCTATTTTGCCTTTAAATAGTGCTTATACAAATTTGGGCCAGAACAGACAACTATACATAAAATGTTCACCAAGGAAATTGGGGAATCACTCAATAAAAATGTTCACATAGCAGTTCATTCATATATTTAACAAAATGCCACAAAAAAGTGCAATAGGAAAGATACTTGGCCAGCTAGAAAATAAAATATAGTAAGTCCCTGACTTATGAACATTGGAATTGTGAACTTCGACAGCTATGAACAGATCTCATGTTGCAAACATTCCGAGATGTGAACAAATCATGGAGGTAACAAATGTGTCTCCCTTACCATTTTAAAGTAACTGTAAAAGTAGAAAGAGCTTATTTACACTATTTTTGTATGTGAGTTTGGATTTTTTTTATGCTTTACCTTGTGCACTGGTGTGAAAGGTGTGTAAGTCTCACACTGTGGGACTTAAACACTGATCTGATTTGCACATAGATCCGACTTACCAACGTTCTCCCAGAAAGGGGCCCATTCATAAGTTGGGACATATGGAACAAAACAGCAATGAGGGCCACCGTCATCATCTCACGTGTTGTGAATAAAGAATGAAACAGTGGCTTTAATGTAAGTAGAATGAAATAAATTTGAAATACATGAAGCAATAGGTGAAAGTGAAGGGGAGGATGACTAATATTTAAAGAAAAGCACCATTCTGGAGGAAAATCTAAAGTCATTTTTATTATGAATACATCTGCCATTTCCACTTTCCAGCTAGTGAAATAAAATAGGTCTACCATCCCATTAGCATTCAAAACAAGTTTCACACAACTTAGATGAGCCAACCTTTTTAAAAACTCTATGAAGTTTTCCTTCTCATTTTACAGTTGAAATGGAAACTAACAAAGGATTAGTAACTTCATTGAAATCACACAGAAAAGAAAATCAGAATTTAGATCATGTGGCTCCAAATCTCAGTAATATTTTTCGATAATATACGAAACCCAGGGCTGGAGGTACAGCTCAGTGGGCTAAGTGCTTGCCGCTGAGCACTAGGGCCCTGAGTTCGATCCCCGGTCCCGGAAAAAAAAAAAAAAAAGGGGGATAATATACGAAACCCAAAAATATATACACATAAAAGGGTGTGTAGGTCCTCAGAGCAATTTTCTTAAATCAGTGTTACAATAATAAAAAATGCAAAACACTCTCTGCATCTGCAACACTACAGATTTTTATTGAGTGATATCCCCAATATCTTTGGTATCTCCCCAATTATAAAGGTCTGTCTATTAATTTATGTTCAATATACACAGTAACAAAAATATCCCCCAAAACTCCCATAGAAATATTCAGGTAACTACCATTGTTTTTTTGAAAAGTAAAATTTGCCTGAGTTGTTATAACATGCATCAATAGCTACTTAATCACAGACTAATTATATAACCAGGAAGCAATTACCATTTCTCTATAATTTCAGAACCATGGTTCTCAGAGTGTACCCTCTAGTCACTTGAGTAGAACACAGATGCATGAGCTCAAACATTCTCCTTCTATCAGACTCAGAAAGTGACAGATTATATAGGATTGTACTTGAGTATCATTGCTTTCTAGGTTCGCACTTTACCCAAAGGGTTCAGGCCACCTCACACTATTTCTAAAGAATTCTTATTTGATAATGCTACAGGTAGCTAAGTATTAATATGCTACTTAGTTCAGGTTTAATCCTATTATCAAAATCAAAATACATTAGTTTTAAATAAAGAAAGAAAATGATAGGAGGTGACAAATGATAGCAAAAATAAAGTTTAATTTGGAACACGAAGGTCACCAAACTTATATGTGAGCTCTCTTCTTACTGCCATGTAGCTGCTCGTTTTCTGTCTTGGTCCTGTCTAGATCCTATTAGTGTGCATTTGATGTTCTTTGTCATCTCAAAAATTTCAAAGAAGATAAGAACAATAGATGGCAGACAATTAAAAAACAGAATCCAACACTCTACTGAATTCAAGAAAATCCTCCGATATAAAAATATAATAAAGATCAAAAATCAAAATATGGAAAATGTTTCATGCACCAGATCTCCCAAACAAGCAAGGGTACCAATTTTAATTTTAAACATGATAAACTTGAAGCTAAACCTGATTTAAAGAGAAAAAGTAGGTCACTGAATACTACTTACGGAAACAATCTAACAAGAAGAGATAAAATTTAAAAATATAGATCAAATACTGAAGCAACTATCTTCCTAAAACTATTATGGAATGTAAAGGATCAAAAAATACTAACACAATCACAGTGAGACATTTTTATCACCTTTTGCAATACTAGACCAAATAAATAAAAGATCAATGAAAATATCAGACTCAAACCACATCCTTAAATATATGAACATAAATTTACAGAGTATATCTGCAGTACACATCTTTTTTTCTAAAATAAATCACGTGCTCATCCACAACAGCTGCTTAAGTAAATGTAGAGTCAGAAACTATCTCAGGTGTATTAATAGATCACTGTACAATGAAAATAGAAAGTTTGACAGGAGAAATTATGGAAAATATGGTTATTAACATAATCCTAAAATAAAAGAAAAATCAAGGAAGGATAAAAGAAAAATCAAGGAAGAAATTAAAAAGTTAAATTAAACAGTTATTTCTGAAAGTTACTGTTAATACGTGTACAACTCACCAAAACCTCTGGGACACCATGAAAGTAGTTCTGAGATGAAAATTCATCACAATCAATGCTCACATTTGGAAAACAGAAGCTTAAGTAAATAACCATAAGAGGTTTTAAAAATACTTGAGGAACAACTACAATCAAGACCCAAATCAAATTAAGAAGGGAAATTATAAAGATTAGAATGGAAATCAATGAAATAGAGACTAAAAAAGTGCAAAGAATTAATGAATCAAAGAACTTACTCATTGAAGAATAAACAAAATAGATAAACTCTTAGCCAAACACACCAAATGAAAGACTAACCTCAAAGAAATTAGAAATGAAAAAGGTTAAATCACAACAGACACTGTCTAACCACAGAAGTTAATGATTAATTACTATACAAAACTATATTCCAAAATATTAAAAATGTTTGAAGAAATGGACAAATTCCTAAACATATACCAGCCACTAAATCAAATATAAGACAAAAATGCAGAATGATCCAACAACAAGCAATGTAATCGATATAGTAATAAAGAATATGCAAATTTTAAAAGCCAGGGACCTGGTGGATTTATTGTTGAATTCTACTGAACTTTTAAGTATGCTATATATCATCTATACTTCTCAGGCTTTTCAAATAAATTGGAAGAGAAGAGATGGATTGTTTCTACATTCACTTATGGAAGCCTGCATCACTAATCCCAAAAACCAGACAAAATCCCAACTAAAAAAGTAGGGATATACTTCAAAGAATCAACAACTGGGACCTCATCTTACTAAAAAGCTTTTTCACATCTAAAGAAATCACCAGCAGAGTAAAAAGAAAACCCACAAATTGGGAAAAAGTCCTAGCTGCCTGTTCCTCAGACAAAGATCTTCTATCAAGAACATACAAAGAATTAAAAAACATGAACCTGTCCAAATTCAAAGATGTAATCCAGAAATGGGCATCTGAGATGAATACACACTTCTCAGATAAAAAAATACAAATGGCAAATAAATATATGAGAAAATGTTCTACATCTTTAGTCATTCAATAAATGCAAATTAAAACAACATTGAGATTTCATCTCATCCTGGTAAGATTGGCCAGTATAACAATTGCTGGCAAGGCTGTGGAGAAATAGGAACTCTTCTCCACTGCTGGTGGGAATGCAGACTGGTGAAACCACTGTGGAGATTCGTTTGGAGATTCCTCAGCAAACTAGGTCTAGAGGTCCCATTCAACCCAGCTATTCCCCTTTTCAGTATTTTCCCAGAAGATCTGAAAACATCATATCACCATGATATATGTGCACCCATGTTTATAGCAGTGAAATTTGTAATAGCTAAATCGTAGAAACAACCCAAATGTCTATCCACTGAGGACTGGATAAAAAAAACTGTGGCATTTTTATATAATGGAATATTACTCAGCTATCAAGAAAGACAAACTTGAGGCTTTTATAGGCAAATGGTCACAATTAGAGACCATACTCACAGATGAAATAAATCAGATGAGCATGTGCAAGCAGTGTAAGAACCTGAAAGTGGGAATATAAATTAGGAGGTATGAAAGGAAACTGTTCAAAAGTAAAGAGTAAATGAGATGAGGGGAAGGAGAAAAGGAAGAAAGGGATAACTATGTATGTATATATGTATATCCAGGATGGCTAACATGGTTGTACTACTGACTTGTGTCATTTTGCTGTAAGGAACAGCTAGTGATTGGTTGTTTCACCAATCTTGTATGTCTGTATTTGTTTGCCTTAGCAGATACTTTGAAGTTATCAATATGTAATACAATAACCATTGTTAATTCCATCACCTTGTCTGTAATTCGGTTTTTATTGTACTGTCCTTGTGCTACTTTGTGTCTGTTTGTTATTGTTTTCATTCTTTTACTTTTAAAATAAAAAAATTTTAAGAATAAAAAGTAGATGACAGGTTGGTCTCTTTAAAGAACATGTATGCAAAAATTCTCAATAAGACATTGACAACAAAAATGCAGCATATCATCAAAAGCCATACATCATGCTAAGTACATTTCATCCAACCAATGAAAAGATGGTTCAACATATGCAGATCAAAAAATGTAATGCATCACATAAACAGAAGCAAGTCAAAAGCCACATGACCCACATGACCATATCAAAATGCCTTAGACAATATCCAACACCCTTTTATGAGAAGAACCTTGAAGAAAATAGGTGTGGAAAGGCTATACATGAATTTGACAAAAGCTACTTATGACAAGCCAATGGCCAACATCATATTAAATGGAAAAATTTTAAAGTATTGCTTCTAAAATCAGGAGAAAGAAAAGTATGCCCACTATCACCACTTTTATTCAATAAAATACTCAGAACATTAGCCACAACAATCAGGAAAGGGAAGGAAATAAAAGGTGATGCATATGAAAGAAACAATTCAAATCAACATTATTTTCAGAGGACATAATGCTGTACTTCCAAGATCCAAAGAATTACACTGAAAAACTCTTAGAATTAGCAACCAACTTCAACAGTGCAGCAGGATACCAAATGAACATATAAAAATCTATAGGATTAGTATACCCCAAAAATGAACTCAATAAGAAAGATATTATGAAAACAACAGCATTCATGATAACATCAAGAGGAATTAGAAACCTAAGAATTAACTTAACTCAAGAAGTAAAGGACCTCCACAGGGAAAACTACAGTACTAAGTAAAAGGAGATTGAAGAGGACATCAGACAATAGAAAGATGTCCCCTGCTCCTAGGCAGGCAGAACCAATGCTGTAAAAATGCCCACACTCCAGAAACAGTTATACAGCTTCAATACAGTCCCAATCAAAATGCCACCAGCATACTTCAAAGATATAAGGGGAGCAGCAAGTTGGCAGAGTGCTACGCTGCAGAGAAAGAAACTCTCTGAGAGTTGCATTCCAGATGCTGGATTATAACAATGTGGGGAAGATACGAAGGAGGGAAGTGAGTGCCCTGGACCCAAGAAGAAAATGAGGTGTGAACTGAAGCTCACAGAGAGAGTGTAGACAGAAACATCAGCAAAGAAGAAGGAGGTACTCAGTGGCACCTTCTTCCTGAGAAGGGAAACTCTGCACAAGAGGAGTGATCCAAGCCTGTGAACACACAGTGAGTGCTACCAACCACAAAAGCCTCCGAGGAGAGACACAGCATTGGAGGAGAACAGCAGATGTAAAGGACTGCAGTAGCTGTTGGTGAGTGCTGAGGGTTCAACAATCCAGATTTAGAAAGCAATTGGCCAGGAACCGTTTTGGAGACAGCCAGATAGAGCTCAGTACTCAGAATGGCTTCCGGCCTTGTCAAGCATCTCCTAGCTGGGCTCAGGCTCGTGGAAGGTACACTGATGGCTGCAAGACACTGCAGGGTACAGATCTGCTAGCTTTGGGGGATAGATCAAGAGGGATAGGGATGCTGTCTGCATACTGTTTACCAGTGACAGGAAAGACGAACCTGGGACTGAATTTTTTTCTTTTTTTCCTGTTTGTCCCCATCTCTCTCTCTCTCTCTCTCTCTCTCTCTCTCTCTCTGGTTGTACTTCTGCTCAGTTCTTTTTAGCTCTTATTTCTCTCCCTCCAGTCTTCTGCACAAGTTTCCCAAAGTTAGTGTGATTCACCCTTTGTTCTCCAACCTTCTAATCTTTTCCTCTTCTGTACTTTCATCTTAACCCATTTTAAATTTTAAACCTTGAGGACAAAATTGATATACCAAGAACTTGTATACTGCATATACTTTTCTGGTTTGTTTTAAATTTTGTTATATAACCAAAACCATAGCTCATATGTTTAAAGATGGCTAATTAATGGTTACTTTACACTCATTCTTTTTCTTTTTTGTACTGGGAGTCGAACTTGGGACCTTGTGCTTGCCACCCAGGCATTTGTGTTGCTGAGCTATATCCTTGTCATTTTCTAGGCTGTGTTTTGTCTTATTTTTCTTGGTACCACTATAGCCAAAAGAGATATAATCATTCTAATGGGCTGTCACTCCTGGTATTACAAGATTGAGACTGACCAAGGGTCACTGAAAATACTGTACCACAGGGCCCAAAACCAGGGGCTGGGCCATACAGGTCCCAACAAATTGAAGAGACAGTATCTTACAATAGCCTCAAAAACCACAAAACAGCTCTATCTGGAAGATAAATAGGAGAAGTAGTGGTTTTCTAAGGGTTTGAAAAACTACCAAGAGTCTCATAGGCAACTTACAAACATCTCCCCAGGGATTAAGCTAAAAAAAAGAAGAAAAGAAAAAAAAAATGAGGAGACACTTAAACATGATGCAACTACAAACGTCACCAAAGGCAAATCTAGTGGGCAAAGAGGTCGGACAATCTGAAAACCACCCACCTTGCCTCTCCAAAGTAGTAATAATGAAGCAATGAATGAGGTTCAAAAAAAAGTCAAGTAAATAATTTCTCAGATAACTGCTGAGATACTTTCCACGATGAAAACCATACTTAGTGATTCTAGAGCAGACAGCAAAAATAGAGGGGCTTAAGAAAATTATGGAAGCCATGAATGCTCAGCATAGGAAAGAAACGGAATGCTTAAGGCAGTTTCAAGTGTCTATACAAGTGAATAAAAATTCCATTGAAAGTATTAGCAGCAGGATAAGCCAAAGTGAGAATAGGATATTAGATATAGAAGACAAGCTTGAAGCTAACAATCCTGAAAAGAAAGATTTCTCAAAAATAGCAAGATACCATGAGAAAGCAATACAATAACTGCTGGATGATACAAAGAAGAATAAATTAAGATTAATTAGAGTCAATGAAAAAGCAAAAGATAGTATATATGATATAAAAAAAAAACTGTTCACAGATTTCATGACAGAAAACTTCCCCATAGAGGAAAAACAATTTGCCATACAATTAAGGCATATAGAATTCCAATTGGCCACAACCAAAATAATTCTACCGCCAGGCACATCATAGTCAATATTCCAGAAATACAAAGCAATAAGAGAATCTTAAAACCTGTTAGGGAATAGAAATTAAATCACCTATAAAGTAAAGCCCATCAGAATCAGCTGATTTCTCAGAACAAAACCCCCAGTCAAGGAGAACTTGGAGGGAAATATTTCAAGGTATAAAGGAAAACAAACTTCAACCCAGATTAATTTACTCTCCAAAATTGTGTTTCAAAGCTAATGGAGAAGAAAACTACTTCCATGACAAAGAACAGCTGAGGAAATTTATGAACACCAAACTAGTGCTCCAAAATGTTTTGGAGGATATTCTTTCTAGAAAGAGAAAACAAGGACTGAAACACCATGAGCACCAACAGAAGGAATCCATCAGGCAAGGAAAACAATTAGACAGAGGAAGGGTTCAAAAGGAGGGGGAGCCAACAGCAGGAAAATAACATGACAAGAGTAAGTCAATACGTATCAGTTGTAGCCATAAACATAAATGGCCTCAATTCACCAATCAAAAGTCACAAACAAGCAAAATGGATCAGGAAGCATGGTCCAACCATATGTTGCACACAAGAAACACATTTAATTCAAAAAAATTCATGGACTGAAAGTCAAAGAATGGAAAATAATACTCCATGTGACAGGAACTCAGAAAAAAGCACAGATAGTTATTGTATTTTCAGACAAATTGAATTTCAAGCTAAGACTTGTTAAGAGAGACAGAGAAGGTCACTACATCTTTGTAAAGGTAACAAAGAGGAAGAGATAACAGTCATAAATAGAAACATGACAAATGTTAGTGCACTCAAATACATAAACCAAATATTAATGGGCATTAAAAAGCACATTAGCACTAATACAATTGTATAGGGGGACTTTAATACACAACTGTCACAAAAAGACAAATCAACTAGACAAAAAATCAACAAGGATATAATAGAATTGAACCAAACATTTGAACAAATGGGGCTTAGTGGATGTCTACAGAATATTCCACCCTACAACATCAGAATACACATCCTTCTCAGCTGCAAACAGAATGTTTTCCAAATTAGACTACATACTACCCATAGACATGCTTAAGTAATGCAAATGAATTGAAATTATCCCATGCATCTTATCAGACCATAATGCAATGAAATTGGAAATCAATGGCAAAAGAAACCACAAGAACTTCATAAATACGTAGAAATAAATAGAACACTGCTAAACAACCAGTGGATCACAGATGAAATTAAAGAAGAAATTTGACAGTTTCTACAGTTAAACGATAATGAAAATACAACATACTTAAATTTATGGGATACAATAAAAGCAGTCCTAAGCAGGAAATTTAGAGCACTGAATAGTCATGTCAGGAAAATAGAACAGGCACAAATAAACAACTTAATTTTGAACCTCAAATTTCTAGAAAAAAAAGAGCAGACTAAGTCAAACACTCATGTGAGGGAAGAAATTATAAAGATCAGAGAAGATATTACACATTGTAGATAAAAACAGTACAAAGTGTCAGTGAATCAAAGAGCTGGTTCTTGAAAGATTAAATAAAATTGACAACCCTGCCCAATGTTATCAGAAAAGGAGAGAAAGACTCGAATCCAAGCAGTTAGCAGGGAAATGGGCAAAGTCCCAACAGACCCTGCAGAAATCCAAAAGATCATCTATTCCTACTTCAAAAACTTGTATTCTAAAACAATGGAAAATGCAGAAGAAATGGATAGATTCCTAGGTACATACGTATTACCAGAGCTTAACCAAGAAGAGATGGAGGGGCCGGGGTATAGTGGCACAAGCATCTGCCTGACAAATGCAAGGTCCTGAGTTTGATTCTCAGTACCAAAAATTTTTTTTAAAAGTAATTACTAATAAAAAAGTTTGAAAAGTGAAAGAATAAAACAAACATTATATTTTTAAAAAGAAGATATACAATTCTTAATTAAAGCAATATCAATAAACAAAGTAGAAGATGTAATTAAAACCCTATGAACAAAGAAAAGCCCAGGCCCTGATGGATTCACTACTGAATTCTACAAGAAATTTAGAGAAAACTTAACACCAATACTGCTCAAATTCTTTCATGTAATTGAAAGGGAAGCAATACTCTGAAATTCTTTCCTAGAAGCAGGCATTACCCTGATACCAAAATTGGAGAAGGACCCAACTAAGAAAGGGCTACAGGCCAACCTCCTAATAAACATAGATGGAAAACTCCTCAGTAAGATATTGGAAAACTGAATGAAGCAAATCATCAAGAAGATTATATATCATGACCAAGTGGGATTCATACCAAGGATGCAGACATGGTTCAACATAAATAAAATCATTAAATGCAAGACACCATATTACTAAAGCCAAGGACAAAAATCATAGCATCATCCGAATAGATGTAGTAAAAACTTTTCACAAAGTCCAACACCCATTCACGAAAAATTTCCTACAGAAAATCAGAATACACTAGCTTCATCTGAATGTAATAAAAACCATCTATGAAAATCCAATAGGATCCGGGGAAGATGGC
>PVLD010022303.1:0-29592 GCA_004027595.1 Dinomys branickii | reverse complement strand
ACCGCAAAAAAAAAAAAAAAAAAAAAAAAAAAATAGAGTGGCTGGTGTCATTGTGACGCGGCAGGGGCCCAGCCAGGTCAAAGACACTGGCCAGGGTGGCTGGGCCCCTCACCCCTGTCCCAGAGGGGTATCACTGCTGCTCCCCTGGCCTTGGCCTTTGCAAATAAACCAGCAAGAACTTTTCTCACACAACCTGGGTCCCAGCCTGTGTGAATGCACGCGTGCCTGGGTCATGTGGTGGGCATTTTCCCTCCGACCCCCAACAAGTTGTTGCCCTGGACACTCGGGAGCCACAGGAAGCCACAGGTGGCATGGGCCCTGCTTCTCCATGAGATGAGTTGGCAGCCCGTCCCTCACTCCAAGGCTGAGCTTCTGGGTTCCTGCTCTCAACTCTTACGGGCTTGGAGGCTGGGGACGCCCGCAGGTTCCCAAGCCCTCCCGGCTGTCCAGTCCTTTCCCTCATGGGTACAACATGGGGGCTGCCACTAACAGCGCTTGCGGCCCCATGAACCCACGGAACACACACGGTCCCAGGACAAGCACTGCTCTCCAGGTATGGCGTAGACACAGGCAGTTAGGTCTGAGCTGGGTGTGGTGGCACATGCCTAGAATCCCAGCACTTAGGAGGTTGAGGCGGGATTGTTGTGAGTTGGATGCCAGCCTGGGCTATATAGAGACCCTTTGTAAAAAAAAAAAAAAAAGTCCAAAACACCCATCAACGACAAAAGGCTTGCTAATGGTATCTGTATTATGTTTGAATTGGGAAATCAAGGGATTTTGTTTTGTTTCCTCCTGGAATTTTAAAATGATTTTTTTTTTTTTGAGAAAGTCTCACTATGTAGCCCAGGCTGGCCTCTTAACTCATGGCAATCCTCCTGCCTCAGCCTCCCCAGTGCTGGGATGACGTGTGCACCACCAGCCCTGGCTTCAAAATGATTTTTAAAACAAAAAGCTAAGCCAAACAAATCAAGAACAATAATTTTAAAACTAGGTAGTTTAGCTGGGTGGTTAGAAATGTGTAGTCAGTGGGTTTTTTTTTTTTTTTTTGAGTCAAATCTTCAGACTTCACTTTAGGGATTTTTTTTTTTTTTGAGACAGGGTCTAATTATGCAGTTCAGGCTGGTCTTGAACACACTTTGTAGCTCAGGCTGGCCTTGAACTCGCAATGATCCTCCTGCTTCAGCCCCACAAGTGCTGGGATTACAGGTGTGCGCCACCATGCTCAGCAAAACTTCACTTTCCACATATGTCAAATAAAGAAAATAAACCAGGTGTACTGTCACAACACCTGTAATCTCAGCATTCTGGGAGGCTGATGCAGGAGGATTGCAAGTTCCAGCTCAGCCTTGGCAACTTAGTGATTTAGTCAGACCCTGTCTCAAAATGAAATACTACAAAAAAGTTGATGTAGCTCAGTTCGGAGGGCCTGGGTTTAATCCTCAGTACCCCCGTCAAAAAAAAGAAAAAGAAGAAAAGTGGAGAGGGTACCTTGTAGAATTCTATTAAGGTTTTAAAATCCTGTGGAATGTCTGCTGTTCTGGTCTTACTGCTATTTAGCCAGCTTTGTCCCTCCGTGCCTGAAAATTCCACATCTGCATCCACAGGTTCAATGAACCCCGGATCAGAAAACGTTAGGACCCAATCGCACCTGTTCTGAACATATGCGGACTTCCGTCACGTAGCGCAGGTATTGCCACAGCATTTACGCTGAGTAACCTAGAGGTTACTTACAGTGCGTAGGAGAGGTTGGGTAGGTTCTATGCAATGCTCCACCATTTTACATAAGGGACGGGAGCATCCAGGGAGTTTGGTAGCCCTGGAACCAACCCTTTACAGTAGCAGGTTGGACTGCAAATTCCCGAGGAGTTACTGTACTAGGAGATCTGTTTTGCTCCCTCCTGACCTTCAGGGGGCGCACTTGGAGGAGAAGAAACGCGGGCGGAAATAGTCTAAAAACAAATAGGCAAATAGGCTTGCACTTTGGGCGGAAGTAGATTCTGTTGACTGGGTCTTATCTCAAAAAAAACACCTTCCAGATTTGGAAGTAACCATTTTGTGTAACCCCAAGGTAAGGTTGGGTATATCTTTACTTCTATTCTTATATATTAGTGTCTAATAAAATACAGGCATGCTGGGGACTTTTCCCAGCATTACTTCTCTAACAGGACTTTATTTTTCTTTGACGGATTCAGAGCCGGAAGGGTTCATTTTTTCCCTGCCAGGACCGTAGGTTAGTCCCATCAGCCCTTGCGTGTCACCCTTCCCTCTCTTCCTCGGCGCTGCCTACTAAGGTGGCAGCCATCTCCGACTCGGTGAGTCTCAATCAGGGGCCATCTGCACTTCTGCTGGCTCCTTGTGGACTCCCCGCGCCCCCATAAGGAGGCCTCCGTTCAGGGTACCCGGCTTCGTGGGTATCGACGGCTGCGGCCTGCTGGGACATGTGGGCACAGCGGCTTCGGGCCGTGACGGTGCTCCGCGTCCGGGATGCTTCCCGCGTACGGAGGCCGCGTGGGGTCAGCACAGCAGAGGACGACGAGTTGGAGCCCTTTCGACTCGTGCTGGTTGAGGCCAGATAGCGGGGTCGCGAACCTTCCGGCAAGCGATCGGTGGTACCTGGCTTGAAGCCGGAGATAAGACCTGCGAGTTCCCGGCTCGCCGGCGTCCTCCGCGTGGGCCTGTCGCGCGAACTTGTTCCCTAAATTAGTGGCCTCGTTCAGTCTCGGCAAAAACCTCTGCACTGGATCGGGTCTTCCCCTCGGGGGCCCCGGTGCTGGCTCAGGCCGTCCACTGCCGAGCACTCCGTCGGGGCAGCGGGAAGGGAGCCGTTCCGTGGGGCTCTGCGGGCGGAGCCGTGTTCACGGCGAGACGTTTCAGGTTTTGTGTGCATGAGGGCACTGCCCAGCAGCCCGCCGCAGAAAGGATCCAGATTAGCCATTATTGACTTTGAGCTAAGCATTTGTGTTCCCTGTCATGTCCATTTCACAGATGAGAGCATTGAGACTTTCAACTAAAAGGAGAGATTAAGACGCTTTCTGGGATGACATTTACTGCCAGATACGAGCTAGGTCTTGGGGACAGTTTTGGTTTATGTCAGCTGTTGGGTTTTTTTCCTCTTAGCTTTTTTTGAGATAGGGTCTCGCTGTGTAATCCAGGCTTTGGGCTTGAAATCACTGTAGTCCAGACTGGTTTCAAACCTTGCAGTATTCTCCTGCCTCAGCTTCCTGGGTGCTGAAATTATAGGCATGCATGGGCCATCATGGCCAGCGGTTGTTGGTTTTACTTCTGGGGCTCTGGGTGAAGAGACCCGTGACCTCCTGGGATCGCGTCTGGAGAGTGGCCAGTGTTCTGCCAGCTTCGGAAACAGGAGGGAGAGCAACCTGGCAGGGCACCCATTCCATTCCCAGCTTGCCCGGTAGCTGGTGACTGGAAGAAACTCTGCAACAGCCCTCGGCCCTGGCCAGAAGCGCCCCCCTTCCCAGATCCTCCTGTAACTGGGATCTGCCTTCTCCTAAAGGCACCATGGCGGCCCTCAGACCCCTCGTGAAGCCCAAGATCGTCAAAAAAAGGACCAAGAAGTTCATCCGGCACCAGTCAGACCGATATGTCAAAATTAAGGTAACTCGTGCAGGGCTCCTAGCACTGTGGTAGACAGAACTGGCCTGTGGGTGGCAGGAGGCCTCTGCGGGAAGGTGGATCCCCCCCCCTTGGCACCCACAGGGCCCTGCTGTGTGCAGGCCCTCTTTATCTCACCACCTGCACAGCCCTCCTTCACCTCCACCCGGATCCACCCGGATCTGTTCTACTCTAGTGGTCTTTATTCACCCTTATTTTTTCTGCCCATAAAGTAGAGGTCCCGTTACCCAGGGACAGCACCTGAGCGTGACTCTTCCTTCAGCCCCGTCCTCCTCCCTAAGGGCAGAGCTGGCCTCTTGCGCAGAGGCTGACCAGCTCCTGTGTTATGTTTTGCAGCGCAACTGGCGGAAACCCAGAGGCATCGACAACAGGGTGCGGAGAAGGTTCAAAGGGCAGATCCTGATGCCTAACATAGGTTACGGAAGCAACAAAAAGACAAAGCACATGCTGCCCAGTGGCTTCCGGAAGTTCCTGGTGCACAACGTGAAGGAGCTGGAGGTGCTGCTGATGTGCAACAAGTGAGTGGCTCAGCCGAGAGCACGTGCAGACCTGCTTGTTCCTGGCCCCTTGGGGAGGGGGCCTCCCCCAGCTTAGATGGTGCTTGGTAGGGAGTTCAGGTTCAGGGGTGCTGCTTTGTTTGGGGGATAAGCCTCACACCTAAGGGCCATTTGCCGCTGGGACAGAGGAGCTGCCAGCTGAGGGCCGGCCAGGGCTTCAGAGCACCTGGACAGGAGGTGGCCACAGAATAGAGATGGCGGTGCCCATGGGGTGGTGGTGCCTGGTGCTTTGAGGAAGGTTGGTGCTGGTGAGCCTGTTACGGGGCTTGGGTCGAAACCAGCCTGGGTAATGACCTGTTTTTTTGTCCTGGGAGTGATCTTGACTCGTGGAGTCCAGGTGTCAGGAGTGGTGCTGAGGTTGGCAGAGGGCAGTTGATTTTCTTCCCTTCCTGGAAGAAGCCATGGGGTTTCATTGTCTTAGTGAGTCAGGGCGCGGGGAGTGGTGCCCATGCTTGTGTTGCGCGAGGGCACAGCGTTCTGCCGGGCTGGTTGTGTCTTGGGCCGCTTGTAACCAGGCATTGAGTGCCAGGTGTTTCTTCTGGAAAGATGAACAGAGGAATTGGTGGTGGCAGGTTGCTGGCTGGCCTGTGAAACATACCTCGGTACCTGTTATGTGGCGGAAAGGATGGTGCTTTTATATGTTGCATGTATTAGAGCAGTTCAGTGGTGTTTATCAACATCCATGGAAATACTCTTACGAT
Organism: Dinomys branickii; assembly: GCA_004027595.1. Taxonomy (NCBI): domain Eukaryota; kingdom Metazoa; phylum Chordata; class Mammalia; order Rodentia; family Dinomyidae; genus Dinomys; species Dinomys branickii. The sequence continues at coordinate 24,701 of PVLD010022303.1, read as the reverse complement.
CTTTTGGGGGGCATTTATCCTGAAATAACCAAACAGCAGGAAAACTTCATTTTTTCTGGTATGTACTAGAGCTTGAGCCCCTTTTAATTAAGCTGGCTAGACTGAGCTGGAATTTGTGATCTTCCTGCCTCAGCCACCTAGAGGGCTGGGATTGTAGGCATGTGCCGCCATGCCCGATAGTAGATTTTATAAGGTGGTTGTGGCAGCAATAACCAGTTGGAAAACAGTTGAAAGCATCATTAGCAGTTGCAGTGTGCTGGGGTGGACTGGTGCGTGTCCACCCCAAGTGACGCGTGCAGGGGGGGGAGGGCCCTGCCCATTTTTTTGTTTGTTTTTTTGAGTGTTCACCATGTGGTTCAGGCTGGCCTTGAATTCATAGTGATCTGAGCGCTGGGACGATGCACCTGTGCCACTGTGCTTGGCACCCTCCAGGTTTAAAACGATAGGCATGATGATCATTAAATGTTCTGGTGGACAAGGACGTGGACATTTGAGGGAAACGAAACGCGTAGTGCAGCATGTCTTGAAAATAAAGGCTAGCTGGGTGTGGTGGCACTCAGGAGGCTGAGGCAGGAAGATTGCTGTGAGTTCCAAGCCAACCTGAGCTGCATAACATAGCAAAGCCGTGTCTGAAAAAGCCAAAAAGAAAGAGAGAGAGAGAGAAAGCAGGCAAGCCAAGGCCGAATGGTAGCAATATCTGTAATCCCAGCCACTTGGGAGGCTGAAGCAGAAAGGTCACAAGTTCAAAGCCAGGGGCTGGGGATATAGCTCAGTGGAATAAGCGCTTGCCTAGCAAGCGCAGAGTCCTGAGTTCAATCTCCAGTACCGCCAAAAAAAATAAATAAATAAAATAAAAACAAGTTCAAAGCCAGCCTGGACAATTACATAAAAATTCTATCTCAAAAAATTGAAAGGGTAATACAACTACCATTGTTAATTTCCTATCACCTTGTCTGAATTTCAGTATTGCTCATATTGTTCTTGCGCTATTTTGTAAATGTATATGTGTTTATTAATATGTTTTAATTCTTTCATTTTTTAAAAATAAAACAAAATTAAAAGTGGCTAGGGATGTAGTTTAGTGCTTCCTCGGCTCCATTCCCAGGACTGCAAAAGAAAAAGGGGAACACAGGACGCTGAAGGCCTCGTTACTGTAGAGCTCAGTAGGCTCTTCAGTGTCAGGCCGAAACCCTCATCCCTTAAGGTCTCGCTGTGCCTGTCCCGGTCCCAGAGCCTGGGTTGAGCTGCGTGTGCTGCCCCTCTCCCTGTCCTGCAGGCCTGTTCTGTCATGGCTGGGGCGGTTCCCAGTGGAGTGACTGTCTTCCCTGCTGTTGTCCTTCCTCGTGGTGCTGCCTCCGAGGTGTGGTGGGGCTGATGGCTCTTGTGTCCACTGCAGTTGGGTGGGGCCCTGGCCTGTTGGGCTCTTGGTCATTACTGAGCTGCAAGTGCATTGGCCATGGCCTCGCACCCAGGACCACGGGGCCCTCTTTGGGGTGGCTCCCAGGAGGCCTTGAGGGAGACCTGGGCCAGGCCACCCCTCACTGTGACGCAGAGGGATTCCTCACTTTCCTGTGAAGTGGGGCCCCCTGTGGGCTGCCTGCTGCAGCAGGGTGAAGGGGGCTCTGGTGAGACCTGGACGCACGCACCCTCTGCTTGGGGCTGGGGTCAGTGAAGGGACTGAAGCGGTGGCCTCCCCGGCATGTCCAGCACTGGCTGCTCCTCACCACCCGCTACTTCTCTTGCAGGTCCTACTGTGCAGAGATTGCTCACAATGTCTCCTCTAAGAACCGCAAGGCCATTGTGGAGAGAGCGGCCCAACTGGCCATCCGAGTCACCAACCCCAACGCCAGGCTGCGCAGCGAAGAAAACGAGTAGACGGCTTGTATGCATGTTTATTTGTGTTGAAATAAAACCACAAAAACTGCCACCTGGTGTGTTCTTTCCTCCCCTGGCATTAACTTTCAGTGTCTTTGACAGTTTGTCAGGAGAGTGTTGCCTGGTGCCTTTGTGGCATCTTCCATATGAAGGATTTGCAAGAGACACAGTCCTTGCACAGGAAATGGCCTCAGACATCCCACCAGAGCTGGGCGAGGAAGAGGGACATGTGACAAGGGGTCACTTTCAGCCTCCCTGTTGGGCTCCTGGGTGGACTGGGAAGTACGAATTTGTGGAGCTCCTCCCTAATGTTCCTGCAGGGCGCCCAAAACAGTGCCCTTAACTCCTGTGTGGAAATACATGAGACACATAAAAAAGGTTTTGCCAGCTGTATTGGTGCAGGCCTGTAATTCCAGTGTTGGGGAGGCTGAGGCAGGGGGGTCACTGGCTCAACTGGGCTACATAGTTCAAGGCCAGCCACCACTACACAGCAAGACCCTGTCTTAAAAGACCAAACACAAGATGGTGGGGATTGGGCTTCCAGGTGGTGGCAGTCAGGCCTCTTAGAACTCAGAGCTCAGGATGGCGCTGCGGTAACCCTAATTACCATCAGGATTAAGCTGTTCAGCTAAGGTTAGGATTCCGCTTGTGTGAGAGATGCCGTTTTACACAGGCCCAGAGGAGTGAGGAGCCAGGCTGGGAAATGCTTCCCCTCTTGGCCTGCCGAACCTAGCGGGAGGCAGTGGTTGCCCTTGTGGTGTCTTGGGTGCGGGTGACATCTGTGAAAATCTGTTACTTCAGGATGATAAATACTGGTCTGAGAAATTGTAAAGGACAAAGTTCAATTTAGAACATTCTTTATTCATCTTAAATGTCACAGGAAATACTTGAACCTGTCATTTGTCTTAAATACTAAAAACCAGAGATTGCACATTTGAAACCACAATTCACTACATCCTTTGAAGGCTCAGCCCTGCCCGTCCTCCGGCAGGAGAAGTCCATGCCATTGAGTGGTGGGCCCGTTCCCGCCGGCTACAGCACTGCAGCTCTATACTGATGGATTCTGAAGGCGGAGCCTGGGCTCAGGCCACTGCCAGCCCGCGAGCAGCCTGTTCCTGAGCTCAGGCCACTGCCAACCCCGTGAGCAGCCTGTTCCTGAGTGCTGTACTGAGGCAGCGGCTGTGTGCCTGTGGAGGGCTGAACGTGTGACCAGAGCTCAGTGACTCGAGTTAGGGTGCGGCCCAGGCCCGGGGTTACTAAGCCTGGGTCCCCAGCCAGACGGAGGTTGGGCCTGGGGCTTGGTAGCCAGGCGCCAGGCAGATCAGCTGAGCTCCATGGGCTCCACTGCAGGCGCTGAAGCAGGGTCCTTCTGGATGCTCTCGAAGAGGGCAGTGAGCTCGGGATTGGAGTGGATCTGGGCAGCGAAGTCAGCCATGATGGGGGTCCGCCCCGCCTCGGGGATGGTGAGCAGGGCAGCTACTGCCCTCATGGCCGAGCGCTTCAGCTCATCCTGCTTCTCAAACTCCTGCTTCACTGAGCCGGCTTTGACCTGGGGTGGGAGACATGGAAGGAACCTGGGGCCCCACCAGCTGGGCTTCCTGTCTGCCTGGGGCCTGCTCTGGCCCAGACCCTATTCCACTGCTCCCTGGCCTGGAAGTCCTCTATCCTTTGGCCCCTTCGGGCTTTTCCTGCTGGTGACCTCCATGCTCCCCACCTAGCCTGCCACGGCGGCTTCTCTCAATCTGACAGTGCCAGGGACTCAAGTGGCCTGCACTGCAGTGCTGAAACCCTGCGACACCCTACCCTGCCCTTGGCCTCCCCGTGCACGTCTCTGCGCCACAGGTGATGGCAAACACCCAAAGGGCCCAGAGCAGTTTCCAAGGCCCCTCCCACAGGTCTACCCTTGTGCAAGTGCCAGGTACTTTTCCACGATGTGGAGTAAAGTGCAAGACCCTTAGGCAGGCTCATCCATCCCCCTGAGAGATGCACACATGTCCACACCCCTTCTGTGAGCTCCTGCGACCACCTGTGCTTTGGAATCCAGGACTGGGGGCGCTTAGGAAGGAAGCACTGTGCAGGTAACATTCCCATGGGGTCTGGTGCAACCCCCTAAAATTGACATTAATAGTTGCTGCACAAATGATATGAAATTGTTTTTCTTCTCCTCTTTCTCCTCCTTTCTCTGCCTCTTCATCGCCTTCCTTTTCTTTTTTTCTCACTATGTATTGCAGGCTGGCCTCAAACTCACTATGTAGCCTAGGCTGCCTTCAAACGTGTCATCTTCCTGCCTCAGCCCCCAGGGTGCTGGGATTACAGGACTGTACCACCACTCCTGGCCTATATGACTTACAATAAGGAAATTAAAGTCATAAACAGTCTCACTCAAGCCTCATGCCAAGGAAGTCACTCAAAAGTGGCTGCTTTTCCAAGCTTTGTGGATATCAGAACTGGGGACAAGGGAGGGGGCCGATGCCACAGTGCCAGCAAGCAGTACCCAGTAAGCCACTGAGGGGGTCTGTGCAGAACCCAGGACCCCAGGAGGCAGCTTCTCTTGCCATCAGGGCCCAGCGCACCAGCTTTGTGCACTCAAGGCCCTGCAGCTCCTCTCCTGGGCCCAGGGACTCCTCAGGGTTGCCGAGCTCGAGAGAGCAGGAGGGACTGGCACTGAAACCAGCAAGACCACAGCAGCCCTGCAGCACTGGTTCACGGTTCGACCTGGCACTGGGCATTGGTTAAATATTTAAATATAAAAGGTGGGTCTCTGAGTGAGTTACTATTTTAAATCTGTTTTACCTATATAGGGCATTTTTAAAAGAAAAGGTGTGACTTGAAAATCATTGCCCGGGTACCCTTCCTTTTCACACTCCAATCTAACACACTTAGCCCTGTGTGTCTATAATCTCAGCACCTGGGAGGCTGAGGCAGAAGAGGGAAAATTTGACTCCTGTCTGGACAAACTAGTGACAGTCTGTCTCAAAATTGTAAAACGGGATGGGGGTACGGCTGGGGGTGCCCCTGGGTTCAAGCCCCAGCACCACAAAAACAAAACCAAATCAGACAATTGAGCCTCTTTTCAGAGAATTCCTACCCTTTCAAAACCTAGGCTGGGGCTGTGTGTGATAGCACATGCTTGTAATCCCAGCACTTGGGAGGCTGAGGCAGGAGGATCTTTGGGAGTTCAAGACTAGCCTGGGCTACAAAGTGAGCTCAAGGCCGGCCTGAACTGCATAGCGAGACCCTGTCTCAAAACAACAAAAAACCCAAGCTGTCTCTTTCATCTACCAGGTCTGTGCCAGGTCCCCTGAGTGTGCCAGACTCCCCAAGCCCCTACCCAGGTCACTCCTCAGGACCCTGGAGGCCTCAAGGGTAGAGCAGAACTGCTCTGGGTCAGCCAGTCGATCACAGGAGCCTGAGCCAGGTCACAGCTATGATGTTAGTGGGCAGAGCTGTCCACGGCTGTCCTTCAGGCCTCGCCCATGGCTATGCCCAGGAAATACTCAACAGTGCTCTTGAGAGAGAGGCTGCAGCCCCAGGCAGCAACTGCACTGCCAAGCCCATCCCCAGGGTGGGTGGCAGAGGACAAGGAACCTCTCACTGGCCACCAGAGCACACAGCATCCTCGGCGGGGGTGACTGCAGGCACCACACCCCAGGCGCCAGGACAGCCCTGGGCCTTACCTTGGCAGCGCAGGTGGCCCGCAGCGGCTCAATGAGCCGGTCCACTCTCTGCAGAACAGGTGCTGGGCACAGGGTTGCCAGCCGAGCCAGCAAGATGAAGGTCAGCATCTGCCAGGAGGGAGGAGACGGTGTCAAGGAGGGGTTTAAGGTCACCAAACAGGGCTGGCATGTGCCTCATGGCCTGCTTTGCCTGTTCCAGGTGGTCCATCCCCAATGTCAACAAAAAGGAGAATGGTAACATTTGCAATATTGTTTGTTTGTTTCCTGAGGCAGGGTCTCACAGCAATCCTCTTGCCTCAGCCTCCTGAGTGCTGGGATTGCAGGCCTGCGCCATCACATCCAGCACCATTATGCAGAAAAGGGGCTGGGAGGGTGTCGCTCAGTGGTACAATGCTTGCCTATTGTGGGCCAGGCCCTGGGTTCAAGCCCTGCCCCTGCAAAAAAGCACTGATTCCTATTATATGGGTGGATAAAGTAGAAAATTTTAAAGAAATGAAGGAACTTCAGTCTTCCTGGTGCTCCCCTCTTCCGGCCTCACCCTACATGTGAAAAAATGGCCCCAACCTCTAGAGCCAGCCTTCGTCCTCAGAGTGGTGATCCTGCCGCCGCCACCACCACCACCATCACCACCACTGCCGCTGCCATGACTGCGACTCTTGGGCTGCTGGCTTCTCCCAACCCCAGGGAGCTGTGCAGAGCGGTCCTATGCGTGACCCAAGCTCTGTGCCAGCACCAAGGGACAGGAGGGGAGGGGGAGGCGGGCCGGGCTGGCCCAGGGTCCTACCCGGATGTCGTAGTGGTCCTTCAGCCCATCCTCCATGTGGCTCAGGAACTCGCTCACATCCAGCTGGCCCAGGCAGCTCTCGAGCAGGGAGTACATACACTCGAAGGCCGCCTTGCGTACATCGAGCCCGTCGTCCACCGTGTGCTTAAAGGGCCCCATCTCCACCTACAGGGAAACCACAGGGCTAGGAACACAGCCAGGCCAGGGTCACCTCTGTCCACACGAGTCTGCCTGGTGGCCCGTGCACGCGCAGGTCTCCGGCCTTTGCTTGGCCTGCAGCACCCTTCCCCTCGCGGGTTGCTGTGGTGGCAGTGACAACTGAGCCATGCTCAGGGCTTGATCATTGACGGCCTTTTGGCGGAGCCCTAAGGGTGGAACCCAGACTGGGCTGAAACTTGGGATCCTCCTGCCTCAGCCTCCCAGGGTACTGAGAATACAAGCGTGCACCCCCACGCCCAGCTTCCTTGGGGTCCCTGCACCTTCCCCTCTGGTGCTGTTCTCTCCTCTGCTTCTCGGCTGTGGTGACCTAGGCACATCTTTCTTCCTCACCCTCCTGCCATGATATTCCTGCCTGCAGCAGCCAGCCATGAACTGCATCCTTGAAACTGTAATTAAAACTCTCCTTAAACTGTGGGGTCAGATATTATGTTCCAGAGACAGGGAAGTGACTGATTCAAATGCAGACAGGATTGTTTCCCCCATGGTGTCCTAAGAAGAGACTGAGGCTCAGAGAGGGGCAGGCTCCCTGGTGGGGGCACGAAGTTACAGTGAGGTGGCAGGACCTGCGCTGAGTGCCCGCACCTCTCGGATGAGGTCCCGGCGGACCTTGGTCTCCTGGTAGAGGAGCGGCAGGATGGCATCCAGCAGGTCCCGAACCAGTGAAGGCTTGTTGTGCACGGCTGAGTTGAAGAAGGCCAGTGTGGCACGGCGCACACTCAGGTCCGGGTCCCGCAGGCTCTCCATGAACTCTCCTATGGGACAAAGAGGCTGAGGGGCACAGCCAAGCCCCAGCTTGCCCTGCTGCGCCAGCACCCATCCTTTCCACAGCTGCTCTGTGCCTGGCACAGTCACACTCAAAGCCCTCAGGTCCAGGATGCCCAGCTTGCAATCACACTTCCCCACATGACTATGGGCTCTGTGTGGAGCCTCAGTGTTCTCATCTGTAAAATGGGAAGAAGCACAGCACCTACATGGTAAGACTATGTTTAGGATTCAGGATGTGGTGCTATCTATAAAGCACAAAGCGGAATGCCTGGCTCTGAGGAAGGACAGGAGCAGTTAGCCAGGCAGAGCGTCATATGGCCTGTCATTCCAGCGCTCTGGGAGGCTGAGGCAGGAGGACTGCCATGTGTTTGAGGAGAGCCTAGACTACATAGTGAGATCCTGTCACAAAAATCAAAACATAGCAAGATAAACAAACAACAACACATTAAATTAAGCAAACCTGGAACATCTGGGGGATGGTGGGGTGCCAGGACCAAGCAGCTTGGTCAAGATGGGACAGAGGGTAAAGCTGCCACTGGCCAAACTGCCGAGGCTGCAGGACATGACCTCCAGACTCCCATTCAGGTCACATCTGCCAGACTGACCTCCAGACTCCCACAGCCCCCCAGCAGAGGGACCAGCAGCCAGCTTTTACAGCTAACGGGGAGATTACTATCCAGACTTGTGGAGCAAGGGAACGACCGAGCCAGGACTCAAAGCTCAGTGAGGGAGCACTACAGCCTCGCATCCCTGCCAGGGCCGCCTGTGAAGCTGCGAGGCACAGCTTCCTGGGCAGCCCAGGGACGGTCCTCAGGCTGCAGGCTCCAGAGGGAAAGTGGGCCCTGGACCCTCAGCAGCCCAGTTTCAGTGGGATTTCTGATTCCAAGGGCCTGTTGTTCATGGTACGATCCCCACCTGTGAAGCCCCAGGGGTCTCCGTGGTGACCTCCCAGGAGTTTCTTGTGCCCATTGAGTGGATGAGGAGATGGGGGCTCCCTGCTGAGAAGGGCCTGCCTGGCCTGGCCTGCCTAGCACTTCGTGGCTGGCCCGCTGCCCACCCTGCACTGCAGCTGCCATGTGAAGGACCTGGGGCAGCTGGAGGGCTGGGGCACAGGAGAGAGGCAGGGGGGCACCCACCAACAAAAGTCTTCAGGAGGGGGTCGATCGGGTGCGGCTGGTCCGAGATGAGGAACTTGACTGCTGTGATGACGGTGCTCCGGGTGTGCGGCTGACCTGTGGGGCAGAGGTGGCTCAGAGCGCAGTGGGTTAGGGTTGAGGTTAAGGCTGGGGTTGAGGTTAGGGTTGGGGTTGGGATTGGGATTGGGGTTGGGGTGGGGTTAAGTGTAGAGTTAGGGTTAAGGATTTGGGGTTAGTGTCAGGGTAGGTTCAGGGTTAGTTGTGAGGCCTTATGATTATGGGTTGGGATTGGGACTGCCCTACCCTGTGCCTTAGAGATGGAAGTGCCCAATACGATGGATTTGCACAGACCTAGATGGCCAGGTCAGGGTCTCTCTGGGACCTTCCTTTGGAATATGGAGACTACACTATATTTTTCAGATGTGTTATCAATTAATCCTTATGATAATCCTCATGATGGTTTGCTTAATTAGCAACAATATGTCAGTTTAAACATTGAGAAGTACCATTCCTCTGTGTTTTACCCTGGAGGACGAGAGATTCGGAGAGGGTCGGCTCACGTTTGAGGCCACACAGCAGACCCAGGGCCCCTCCCCCTTTGCTTTCCTCCTTTAGGCTGGCTGTGTGCTCAGTCTGGCTGCACACAGAAGTCCAGTGGAGCCCAGCCCCACCCCGCCTGGGGATGCACTTGCTCCTGTCTGCTTCGCTGCTCCAGGCGGGGAGCTTAAGGGTGGGAGGGGTGTACAACTCCTTAGTGACGGAACCTCGCATGTCTCTGTCTGCTCTGAGTCATACACAGGCTTCTAGCAAATGGAAACACATGAGCAGGGAGCGAGGATGAGGCCTGGGTGAGGGGTATTGCAGACAGAGCCACGGGCGTCCGGTGTCTGCTGGATGGTCCACCCGTCCTGCTTTTGGGCCTCTACGGGCGGTGGTGGAAAGACGAGGTGGCTGGCCCCTTGCTCGCAGTGGGCATGGAACAGCCAGGAATCAGAGAGAAGCAGAGCCCCGCCTCTTCCCGAGACCCCTGCTCTGGGGGCTCCGTGTGCTATGAGACCCGCTCTGTCATCCACAGCGCAACAAGGATCAAACAACTTCACCTTGCAAAGCCAGACACCTGTGCAGGCCTGCATAGCGACTGTGGTGTCCACAGGAAGCTTTGATTTGCTTAGAATCCATTAGGTGCCATACTGGGCCTGCCTGTGTCCAACAACACAGCCTGGGTCCTGCTGGGGGCCCGCAGCCCTGCCTGAGGCCCGAGCCTTTATCCCCAGCAGCTTTGGGTGCAAGAACCCCAGGCCACCTGTTGCTTTTCCCTGGGGAGGGCTGAACACCCCCTCCATGTGCCCTCTGTGACAAAAACCCATGGCTTCCCTAGTCCGGCCCTCTCCAGATCCCGTGGTGCATCCCGAAATCCCAGGCCATGCTGACACCTAGCAAGACGCAGGCTAAGCCCAGAGCACTGCCCCTTCTGGCCTTGGCCTCCAGGCGGAGAACAGCAGTGATTGGCCTCCTCTGTAGCACTCAGCTGCCAACCTCACCAAAGACAATGACAGTGGTGTTTGTATTTAGCTGTCTGGCCGACCCATGGAACCCTCAGGGGATGGCTCCGGGGCCCTCTGCCTTTACCTAACCCAGCAATACTCAGGGCCCTTCTATGTACGGAGTAACACTGTATCACACCCTCCTGTGCTATCAGTCACATCTAGATGGGTGTTGATATGTGTGTTGGCAGCTGTACTTAGAGAATAAAGGTAAGAGAAACACCCTATGTATACGGCACAGATTCAACTTTTTCGAGACAGGATCTTGCTATGTAGTCCAGGTTGCCCTTACCTCACTAGGTAGCCCAGGCTAGCCTTGAACTCACAGGGATCCTGGCTCAGTCTCTCTAGTGCTGGGATTATAGGCATGCACCACCATGCCTGGCCAGGCACATATTTCAGTTGAGGTTGGTCAGCATGGGGATTCATGGTTATTTTACCATTGTTTCTTTAAAGGCTGAACTTCGGCTGAGTCAGGTGAGGCTATGGAATATTAACTTTCCACCTAAAAAAAAAAAAAACTTTCCACCTTGTACACTGCACTCAAGAACTATGCGTCTTGTAGGGAATCACTGAAGCTGGAAACTGGTCACACATATGTGGGTGAGGCAAGGGTGATCAGAGAACAGCGTGCCCAAGCCACGTGAACAAGCTGCTTCAGTCCAGAAACACCAAGCCCTGGGCCAATGCAAGCAATGGGTTGCTAGGCAAAGGGGTATCATGGGCCACCAGCCTGCCAAATAAACGTGCTATGGTGGTCAAGCAGTTCCTTTCCTTCCATCTAGAGAGAGGGCTCCACCTGACCTCAGCTTTCTGTCTCTTATCTTTATTTCTGCATCCTCTCCCTGTCCTTCCCCTGGGAACTTCGAGAGCCGTGTAGGCCAAGGCAGCATCCCTCAGAAGGTGATCCAACCGCTTGGCATGTCTTAGGGAATACCATTTCCTCCCCTCTCCCAGCAGCAGGTCAAAGTTTCCTTTCAACTACAAATACATACACAATTCCGGTTCCCTGGATCACTAACTCTAAGTAGCCTATAACATTTGTTAATTAATTCTATTTGGAACAACTTTTTTTTTTTTTTTTAACATGAGGAACACCAAACCCTAGAGAAGAAAACATCACTTAGTGTGCAATCACACCTGGCTACCCCTCAGACTGAGACCCATGACACTGTGATAGTGCCCTTGGGATGATGGTTCCAAAGCCCTCCTCACGTTAAAATCAAATATGAAAGTCTCAGCCTCTTCCCCAACCATGACCACGCAGTCCTCTTGGACCTCCCACTGCTCTCTTGCAGTGCAGCACAAACGCTTAACTTGTATCAATTCCTTGACTATTGGAAAATTCTGTTCACCACCCGTGGCACCGGCTTCTCACACGCTGAGCCTCACATGGCAGCGGACTCTGCAGATCAGGATCCTGGATACAGATGGCTGGCTGTGTTTGCAGTAGGGACACAACAGGACTTTGTGCCCTCTACTCTAGAGAGCTCTTTGCCTGGACTGGTGGACACTACAACCCTCACACCCAGGGACTGGAAGCAGCTGATGGACCCGGCCACTGTGGGCTGTGCCTACCTGCTGTGAGCTGCTTCTGCAAGCGGGGCAGGAGGAATGGGGGGTTCACGAGCACCAGCTTCCCGATGCACTCAGCCACCACGCCCCGGGTGCCCTCCTCAGTGTCCTCACAGCGCTGGAAGAGCAGTGCCCAGATGTCCTCAGCATAGGGCTTCAGGCTGTCAGGTGGTGCTGCCCCCAGCGCTTCCCGAAGTGCCTGTAGCAGCAGGTACTGGCGCCGAGGCTCAGCCTCAATCTGTGCCAGCAGGAAGGGCAGGAAGTCAGGCAGGTTCCTGGCGGCCACACGACCCAGTGCATAGGAGGCTGCGGCCCGCACGTCCTCGCTAGGTGACCCTAGGGCTTCTAGAAGCACAGCCTTCAGCTCGCGTTGGGGGCCTGGGCCGGCCACCTGCCCCACCTCAGCCAGCGATAGGAAGGCCAGCACCTTGACCCCTGTGCTGGAGTGCGGCGACCTGGCGTCCCTGACCAGGCGGTTGGCTGTGCCTGCTGCCTCCTGAGGACAGGCAGCTGAGAGGGCAGCCACACAGCGGGCCAGTGAGTGGAATACCTGCTTGTGCAGGGCTGGCCTGCCATCCCCAGTCTGCTCGTATACAGGTGCCGTGAGCAGGCTGAGGAGCTCAGTGTAGGCCACACATGGGGGGCGGGTCCCCACCAGTTCCTGTAGAAAGCCCTCAGCAGCCACCAGCACGCTGGCCGGCAGCAGCGGAGAGCGCAGCAGCCGTAACAGCTCAGCCAGCATGGTGCCGCTGACCTCCGCCAGGCAGGCTGGCTGCACTGGGGTCACAGTGGCCAGAAAGTCCACGGCCAGCTGGGCCACATGCATGTCACTCTCGCTGACTAGGGCAGGCAGCTCGGCCAGCACGGTCCGTACAGCAGATGGTGGGAGGCCACGGCCCTGATACTGGGCCAGGGCATCCAGAGCGGCCAGTGTGGCCAGTCGTAATGCCCGCTGGTTCTTGCGCAAGAATGAAGCCAGAATGGGCAGCACCTCGGCAAGGATGGGCCGCAGATCAAGCTGCAACGGGGATGCAGCCACCAGGGTCAACGCCTTGACAGCGGGCAGCCGGGTGATTTCATTTTTAAGGCGGTCAACGAGGAGCAAGAGTGTGGGCTGCAGGGTGTCCCCAAGCTGGTCACCCAGGTGGCCTATAAGGTGGCCCACACAGGATATGGCCCGCTCCTTCACCTCTTGGTCCAGGTCAGTGGCACGGAGCTGTACCAGCGTGGCCTCAGACATCTCTGCCACGTAGGGTGCAGGGTCCAGCACCCGAGGCTTGCCCAGTGGCCATAGCGCACGTATAAGCTCCTGGAGCACCAGCAGGGCCTCAGCTGCAATCTTATAGAAAGGGTCGGCCACACAGGCCATCACTGGAGGCAGGAGGATGGGCAGGTGGGGGTGGAAGGCCTCAGCTGGCTCTGTGCCCAGCAGCCCCTGCAAGAAGGTCAGGGCATCCATCCGGATGGTGGAGGAGCTGGAGCGGTCAGCCAGTGAGAAGATGATACCTGTGGGGTGGAGACGAGATCACAGGGCTGGGCACCCAGGATGGCCCCTTGAGGTGCCAGACCAAAGCACCTCATCCCTAAGGTAGATGTTTCTAAGTGCTTACAGTTTGGCCAGTGGCCAGCATAGGGGGAAACCAGGGAGGGGCCTGTGTGAGCCTGGGATGGGGCCCAGGCTTCCGGGACAGTTAACCCCAGTGGCCTGGCTCACCTGACACTAACACGGGCATGTGCTCCGCCAGGCTCCCTGGAAGGACACCTGCCAGCTCTGCCAGGAGGTTGAAGCAGCCCTGGCGTACCCGGGCACTGCGGTCTTTCAGCTGCCGCTGCAAGGCCTTGATCACCAGGGGTACCTGTGGATGGGAGCAGCAGTCAGGGCAACCTAGGGACACCTGTGAGAAGGTCAGGGGGGGTGAGGGGGCAGTCAGGGAATTCCCCGAACTCTGGGGCTTGCCCAGGCATCCCCAGGAGGACGCTCCGAGCACTCCTTCTAAGCATGACACTTGATTAGGAATTCCAGCACCTGGCTCATAGGTACTGAGACAAAAGGACAGGCCCAGGTCAACTAGGCAGTCTGGTTGTTACTGCCTCCCTTGTGCCAGTGGCAGGGGCCTGGCCAGTCCCACCACACCCATCCTCTCCTCAGCTTGATTCTCTCCCCTCGGGTCTTTTTGAATCTGAGATCCAGGATGCCCAGTCTGCACCTCTAGCCATGCTTCATGTCCCCCAAGGCTCCTGGGTACTGCTTGGCCCCGTGCAGGGTGTGACCCAGGTGCTGGAGCTCCAGGAGCCACCAAAGGTGGGAGGTGCTGGGCAGTTCTGAGCAAGCCTGGGCCGCCCCAAACTCTGAGCTCGGTCTCACTATGTGGCCTCCTCTTGGTACACATTCTGGCCTTGCTGCCATCGCCATGGTGTGATGCGGCCTGGGAGTCCTCGTACCAGGCTTCTTGGGTGTCTGTCTCCAAACCCTGAGCTGAATGGAGCCATTTCCTTTCGAAGCACCCAGCCCCTGTTATTTTGTTACAGCCTCTTATGGGGACCTCAAACATAACTGTACACCAGAAGCAGGAGGTCACATGGCCCAGGCTATCCTGGGGAACATCCAGCCCACCAGCAAGCCCCATGATTCCACCTGAAACCCACTTCCTCTGCCCCGCCACTACCACTGGGCCCAAGTGCTGTATCCCATCTTGGGCAGCTGCAAGGTCCTCTTGTTGCCCCATAATGAGCGTCCTCATGGGTGTGAGCTTTTTCATCTGTGTCCTGGCCACTGCTCTTCCCTTCTGGGACTTCCACTTGCTGTCAAGGGAAGTGAGCCCCTCTCACGCCTAGCCTACCTGTCCCCAAGACTGTGAGTGGCACAGGTCAGTTGGGGACAGGGGAACAGGAAGGGGGCCAGGCTAAGGAACAGAAGTGACAGCAGCCGGCCCACCTGTCCTCGCAGCACCTGGAGGCTGCTGCCTGCGGGAGTGGGCTCCCCCACCGCCTCCGGCCAGTGGTGCAGTGGTCGAAGCTGCCGCAGCAGCACAATGTAGGCAGCAAACACGTCGGCCTTGACGTTGTCCTCTCTCTCGCAGAATCTGTGCACGAGCGCGGGTGCCAGGCTGTGGTGCAGCTCGGGCAGCAGGTCAGGCCGTGAGCCTAGCAGGGCAGCCAAGCACTTGGCCGCCGCCCGCCGTACCTTCCAGCTCATGTCCTCATCGTCACTGTACTCCTCCTCGGTCTCTGGTGGGAAGGAGACAGGTCTGTGGCTTGGGGGCAGGGGACGGCTCACCATGTGTACTTACACTCCCTTGGCACAGGCCCTGACTGTGTGCTGCGGTGGCACCAGGCACCGCAACCTCACTGCACACTGCTTTCAAGCAGGACTAACAAGGAAAAGTCAGGTCTTATGGTTTTGTTTTGGTTTTTGTTTTTAAAGACAAGATCACACTGTGTAGTCCAGGCCAGCCTTGGACTCACTATGTAGTTCAGAGCGGCCTTAAATTCATGGCAATCCTCCTGCTTCAGCCTCCCAAGTGCTGGGATGACAGGCATTTGCCACCATGCCTGGATCTGTGTGGCTTTCCCCTCTAAAGCTCCCCTGAGAGCAAGAGCACCTCAGAGAGGAAGGTGCTCCTGGGCTCACTTCACAGATGGCGAGATGGGGCTCAGAGAGGGCAAGACATCTGCTCAGGGCATATGGCTAAGACTGCAGCGCTGAGACTCAAGTCAGGAAAGCCCACCCAGATCACTTGGGGACGCATATAACACCAAGGAGCACCCTTGGCCACTTTGAGGGCAATAAAGACTCAGGGCACACAAGTCTGGACATGCTGCAGCAGGCCATTCCCTCCACGATGTGCCACCCTAGCAGAAAGGTCCATGGCTCCCTATGACTGGCAAGAAAACATCCACATTCCCTGGCTTCACATCCATGGCTCCAGCTGCCTGCCCACCCTCCACTCCTACCACAAGGCCCTAAATCCCTGACCCCACCTGTATGCTGTCTTCCAGGCCTGGGCATCTCTGCCCTGACACTTGTATGAGACAGGATCACAGCACCTAACTGGAGGAAGGGAGGAAGCCATGTCTATCCCCACCCAGACTCTCCCATCATGCCCGTCTGTCCCCCACGGCACTTCCCTCTCCTGGATTAGGCACCATCTCTTGGGATAATCACAACAGGTGCTTAGTCATTGTGCAGAGCATGGAACAGGAGAGCTCAGTGCACCCAGTGACAGAGGTGACAGTGGCCCTTGGAAGCTGCAAGGACTTCCCTGAACCCCCTCCATAACAAAATCTGAGGAGCTCAAGTCTGTTCTGTAAAATGGCTTAATGTTTGCAAATAGCCCGTGCACATCCTCCTGAATACTTTAAGCCTCCTCCAGATTGAGTTATGAGGTGTGATCCAAAAACATGGTGAATGTTTAGGGGTTTTTCCCGTAAGTATATTACAGTAAAAGACACATCATTAATTCCCCTCAGGATACTCCCCCTCACTTGAAACACACTTATCTCACCCCCTTGCCACCTTCTAAAGCAATTCTGGAAGTCTTCTTTACTGGGTGGGGTCAAAAATACGGTGAATTCTGCTGCTGAGTGCCATCTAACAGAAAGGCAGATTTGTAAATATGATGAGGGCTGTGTCCTCATCTGCCTTATCCACTGGGGGTGGCACTGAACAACTTCTGGTTCTTTCCCCAAGTCAAAACGACCATGAAAAGTCAATGCTTTGAATCAATTCAGGACATCGAGGCAAACACAGTAGCACAACTAAAGACCCCCATGAAAGGACTTCCAGAACTGCTGCAGAAAGAGTCGAGGACAATGAGATCAGTTGTTCCAAGCGAGGGGAGGATTGTGAGGGGGATTCACTGTAGTGTGGCTTTTACCCCAATAAAAATTTTAAACTTAAACATTCACTGTGTGTTTCAGTCATACCCCTCACGCAATGCCTAATGCAATGTAACGCCGCACATATTGTCATATACCATGTTAGTTAAGGAATAACGACAGACAGAAAAAAAGCCTGTACATGTTCACTGCACGCAAACAAAATCTCAAGCACTTTCACCCTGCAGGCGCTGAACATGTAGACACAGATGTGGGTGGGGAATCCCTGGACCCCAAGGCTGTGGCACCAGTCTGTGCTGTGATCTGGGCAGTAGGGGAGGCTGGCATCTGACAGCCTGGATGGAGCCCTGTCTTTGACTGGGGGACCCCCAGAAGGCTGGGCCCACCACCCCCTCCGGCCCCATAACAGTCCTCACCCACCTTGCTCGCTGGACTCACTGTCCTCTGTCTCCATCTGCTCCTCGTCCTCGTCACTGTTGTAGTTGTAGTTGGGGTCATGCTTTACGTACTGGAGGCAAAGCCTGGTCACGCTGGGCACATGGGGCCCCATCTCCTTGGGGCACCTGTTGGGGGGCAGAGGAGGCTCTGCTGGGCCAGGTGGGGCGGGGACACTGCTGCACCCCACTTCCATCTTCCAGGGCTTGGACACCTACTTCCTCCAGGGCACCTACTTCCTCAGGAAAGCCTCACAGGCCTGCAGGCAAGACTCTCGGAGCTCATCATCCTCCAGGCCACAGAACTCCTCCAGCAGTGGCACCAGGCGGTCCAGGTAGGGCCCTGTAGGCCAGGAAAGGAATGGGGCCGGGCAGGACACTCTAGAGTCCCCAGCTCACAGGCCTCAGCCCCTGCAGTCCTCGGCCCTTCCTGTGGCCCCCATTGCCGCCAGCCTGACCAGAGCAGACTCAGCACAGAGGCTCTGGTGGCAGATGCAGCTCCAGCCCTGACTGTCACCCGTGTACCATAGGCCTTGAGGCCTGGGCCAAGGCCTCCTTGACTCATCTACTGGTCTGTTTTGGAGGCTGGGCGAGTGCTGGATCTCGAACCCAATTTTAAGTTCTGTGAAAAACTTAGTGAGCACAGGTGACAGGGAGCCTAGGCATCACTAAGCACCTCTGCTGTGGATCCTCTCTCTGTGGCTTCGGCCCCTCTCCTGCACTGGGTCCTAGGTCCCCGCATGGGAAGGGAGAGGCAGGAGGCCGGGTCCTACCTGTGACCTTCCGGGTGCACCTTGAGGAGAAGAGGAGTATAAAGACCCGGAGACCGCAGCACTCTCTGTGGTTTCAACTTTGCGGCCCTGGGTCTCCTCCTTAGTACCCTGAGCCCTGTCTCAGGCTTGCAGCCTTTTTCCTGGCAATGGGTGCCTGCGGCTTGGCTGAGGCTGTGGACAGATGTGCCAGCAGGGGGCAGTCCCTGCACTCGCATCCAGCACAACGCACTTTGGCCAGAGGAAGAAAGGCTGGGTTTTCCCCAAGAAACCCCGGAACGCTTGGGGTGAGGGGGATGCTCTGATAGGACTGTGGCAGGAGTTTTAGAAGAGCATGAGAGGGTCAAAATGTACTGAATGTAGACCAAATAGGGAGCTCATTTTAGGTGCAATATTCCCAAACAAAGCTTAAGAAAATCCAAAAGTGGCTCACAAGTTGTTATTACAGTGTCTGTTAAAGTAGGCGGGCAGAACCTATTTTATTTAAAGATCCAGCGGCCAGACTTATAATGAGTTATATGTGAATCTCCCAGGGCACAGAAGTGATGGATCAGCACCCTTCCAGCCGCCTAAAGTAGGGACCAAGAACAATGCGGAACTTGCCCTGGGCCCCGCCCCCCATACCCTCTTAGACCCGCCCAAGCACTGGTCCAGACCCCGCCCTTCCGTCCTCGCAGCCTGCCCCCGAGCCAGTCGGCGACCACGCCCCCAAGCCCCGCAGCCCCGCCTCTCGCTCCCCGGCCCCGCCCCAAAGCCCGCGCCCTTTCCCCTCGGGGGTCACCCCTCCTTCCGTGGCGGCCCCGCTCCGCCCCTCACCGAGCCGGTGTCCAGCTTGGCGGCCCACGCTGCCCACGCACTGCACCAGTGTGCGGAGCGCGGCAGGGCTGCTGGGCGTGCACTGGCCAGGCAGCCGCTCCAGCAGGTGGTCGGCGAGCTCCGCTAAGAGGTCGGCGCTGCAGGTGGCCGCCAGGTGTCCGAGCGCGACGACCGCCCGCTTGCGCACAGCCAGGCGCGGGCTGCTCAGCTGGGGCAGTAGGCAGTGCAGCAGGCTGGCGTGGAAGGAGCCCAGCGGAGCGCCCAGCCTGTGGGAAGCCGGGCGTCAGTGCCCGTCCAGCCGCCTCTGTGGGCTTCACAGCAGCGTCCCCTCCCGCAGCCTTGGGCAAGGTTGTGCCTCCTGAGGCTGAGCCCAGACCTCTCTTGGGCTCATTTGTGTGTTTCTCTGTCCTCCTAATAGTGACAGGGCTATTCGGATGGTGCAGGACCCATGCCCAGGAGGTCATGGTGAAGCTGGTGCTGCAGGTCACGTCTTCTGCTCTGGCACTGCCCACCATACCCTCTCTGCCCCCCCCCATCAGTACAGCCAGGATTACCCTGAGTCTCTGCCTCTGCGGATCCCAGCTCCACGCACTACTGAGCAGACGCTCAGGGTGGGAGGTTTTGCTGGCTGTATGACCTTGGGCTGGTCACACTGCCTCCTAGAGCCTGTTCAGAGGAGACCACGGAGCATTTCCTGGCAGGGGCTGAGGGAAAAAGTGACCCTAGGAGACGCTGGTTGCATGCATCTAAATCCCCCACCCCTCACCTGCTCAGCATGTCTGACAGGATGTCCAGGGCTTCCAGCTGCACGGCCACATCCTCCTGCTGGGCGATGGCACTGGTGAGCTGGCCCGTGACCTTCCTGCACACGTTGGTGGCCAGCCCGGAGCCTGCGCCCAGCACAAAGTGGACCAGTGAGGACCCAGGCTGGGAGAGGCAGCCTGCTCTTCTCTGGCCTCCCCTCCAGCTGTGTTCCCAAACCCCATACTTTGAGGAATCTTGCATATCCAAGCCGGGGACTCTGGTGGCCCCAGGTGTGACCCAGAGTCTGACCAGCCAAAGGAGAGGGCCGGGGAAGCTGGCATGGGATGGCAAAGCGGTGAGTGGCCGTGGTCCCTCCCTGGCCCTTCTTCCTTGTGCATTTCCACTGGGCAGTGGGAAAGCCACCTGCTTCACTGGCCTCCCACCAGGTCAGGAGCATAGGAGTCTTCTGGGGTTGCTCTTATAAAGGGGAGGAGAGGTGGGTTTGAACCTCAGGCTATCAACACTGAGCGGCTAAGTGAATTGCTATTAAAAAAAAATGGAGTGGCTGATCCCTCCAGAGAGCATGTTGCTTCTTTTATTTCCCCCGCTGGGACAGGATCTTGCTATTGTAGCCTGGTGGCCTCAACCTCACAGTGATCCTCTTGCCTCAGCTTCCCAAGTGCTGGGATTACAGGCGTGCACCACCCTGCTCAGCCCATGTTGCTTCTTCAAACCACCATCTCAGCAGCTCAGAGCCTTCCTAGCCGACACAGAACCATGGATTTAAATTGTCTGGGTCAATGCCACCTCCCAGCTGAGGAGCCTTGGGTCAGTAGTGTCACTGCCCTGAGCCTTAGTTTTTAACCACAAGCTGGGGCAAAACCGTTGTGCCCAGTGCTGGGTACCTGTGGCTGCAGGGGGCAGCTCCGACAGCACAGTCTTAAGGCCGATGCCAGCAATGTCCCGGAGCTGCTCCTTGTCGGATCGCATGTTGGCACAGAGGACATCCACGATGGTCTCCACTTGGCACTCCTTTACCTTGCCCACCAGCGGACCCAGGCTGGGCAGGGGGGAGGCACCTGAGTCAGCTGCTCCTGGACCCCATGCTCCATATTACATAGTTGGAGGAAAGGGCCCTGCTCCATGGGGACTGTGTGCTCTGCCCACGCCTCATCCTGTGCCCAGCATGGCATCTGATGGCCCATTTGCCCTGCCCTGCAGTCCTCATGCCTCTTGGAGCTGAGGATATGTGGTTCTGGCCAATCTCCATGGACACTGGTGCTGATCACGAATGTGCCCATGCCAGTGCCTCAGAGCCTGGTCCTGGGCATCAGCAGTGGCGAAAAGAGCCACATCAGACTACCTGGCTCCCGGCCACACTCTGCTGCCACTGGGGACCACCCTTGGACAGTCTGAAATACCTGGTTTCCCATATGCTCCAGTGGGGGGGCGCTTTTTATTTTTAGTACTAGGATTTGAACTGAGGACCTTTGCCCTGAGCTACATCCCCAGCCCTTTATTTTTTAAGACACAGTCTCACTAAGTGGCAGCTTGCTATCTTCCTGCCTCAGCCTGCCAGAGTGCTGGAATCACAGGGGCGGCCCAGTGGGACGTTTTAACTCCACAAGTGATTTTAATGTGCAGTCGAGGTTGAGCCCTCCACCCTTAGCGAGTGGCTCTCAGAGGCTGGAGTCCTTCAGGTGTGAAACTGCAGGTGCCGGTTTCTCACTCTTGTGCACCGCTCTGCCCCGCCCCCAGCCCTTACCACTTTCCAGCTGCCAGTGCTGCAGCCCTGCCTGGTGTTTTTCTCTGGCTGGAGGAGACAGAAAACAAATAACCCTGCATCCCAGCAGCCACACCCCAAACAGGGAGAAGAGTCACACCCTAGCTTCCTGTCCTGATCCAGAGGTCCTCGGGGATTTAATGTTCCTTTTTTTTTGTACCAGGAGTCAAACTCATGACCTTGTGCTTGCCAGGTGGGCACTGTGCCAATGAGCTATATCCCCAGGCCCTCCCCAGGGGATCTAAAAACTCAATTCCTCCAGCTGGGTATGGTAGTGCATGCCTGTCTTCCCAGCATTCAGGAGGCTGAGGCAGGAAGGTTACGGTGAGTTCAAGGCCAGCCTGAGTTACATAGTGAGTTTAAAGCTAACCCAAACTAGAAAAAAAAAAAAAAAACTCTCCCACTAGGCCTTGCCTGGCTCTCTTTCTCTATTTCCTGAGATCGCCACCTCCTGAATTAACTGGGACTTGAGTCCTGCCTCAGGGTCTACTTTTGGAGGAAGCCAGCTGAAGCCGCTGTCCAGCCCACGGCACCCTGGAGCTGCCAGAGGGTCCTCTCTTGGGTTGTCCCCGAAGGCAGGGCTCCTGCGTGCCCCGTGCCCGGCAGCCCTTCTGCCCGCCCCCTGCGCGCCTGCCTGCCTGCGGTGACGCTTACCACCGCACGGCCAGGTTCTGCACCTCGCCGTTCTTGTCATCCAGGAGCCGAAGCAGCGTCTTCACAACCTTGCGCTCACTCTCCTCATCCAGCTGGACGGACTCTTTCTGCAGCTCTGACATCAGATCGCTGGTGGCCATGAACCTGGGGACCAGGGAGACCCACGGGGGGCAGCCACGTGAGTGTGACGGGCCTGCTCCATGCCTGGGCGGGGGCTTCTGGCTCAGCCTGTGGCCCTGTTTGAGAGTGGGGTGAGCACAGGATCCCCGCCAGGTCGTGAGAGACATGGCAAGTGCTCAGGGCCAGCGCAGCCGCCAGGAGCAGGGGCAAGTGGGCAGAGCTGCCCTGTGCAGCTCTACGGAGGCCTGGGTTGCAGCCTGGGTCCCCATCTCACTCTAACAAGCCCTGGGGCCACACCAGGATGTACGACCCAGCTCTGGAAACCACTACCCCAGGCCACACTGATGGACCCTGGACACGGAATGGGTGGCCAGTAGGTGACCAGGAGGTCTCCAGTCCTAGCTCACTGATGGGGGCAGGCACTAGGGTCAGGCTCTGTGTGCCCTGACACTTAACACATCTGTGGCCGGCCACAGAGCTGGGACAGTGGGGCAGGGCTAGGACAGCTCACCTGCCAGGTGAAGAGCCTAAGCAGAGACTGAACCGCCCCCAAGGCCCTGTCCCTGCAGGGCTGCTCAGCTGTTTCCTGGCTCCTGCAGGACCTCAGCAGAGACAGAGCAAGGAGATACCCTGCCCTCTGTCACCACTGTGTCACCAAAGGCCACTCCCAGCCTCCTGGGTTTCGACCCTCATGCTGCGGTGGCCCATAGGGCACTGACACTGTGCAGGCCCCTGTGCGTACCACAGCTGTTTGTTTTGTTAGCTGGACTGGCCTCAGTACCTGAGAGGAGCAGGACATGGGGAGACAGCAAGGGGACGTGAGCCATGGCCTGAAGTAGCCACATGTGTCCCTAAGTCTGCTCTGTGGAGGGGCCATATGGGGAAGGCAGACTGCTTTACAGCTGTATTTCTGTCCACATGGCCCAGCTCAACCTGGGGAAGTGCCCTAAAGGTGCAATGGACCTTCTGCCTTGCTTTCTTCTCTATCCGTAGAGCACCTATTCATCCATCAAGAACCGAGCTCCAGTGTCCCAGTGAGGAGTGACTGACTGCTCTGTCCCACCCCATGCCACACACACACACACACCTAAGTGTAACTGGCTCCCAGAGAGGATCCTGCTGAACACACTCCCTGTGCTGCAATGCCAGTGTCATGAGGAGAGCCTTTCCCTCTGGACTCCGCCCTCACTGGTGCCAGCCATCGGTTCAGCACCGGGACCTGGGCTCAGCAAGGAACAGGTCCACAGAGAGCAAGGGCTTGGGATAGGGCAAGAGTTAGGGTTAGGGTTAGGGTTAGGGCTAGGGCTAGGGCTTGGGATAGCGTTTGCCTGGAGAGGGATGGAGGGAGGCAGCCCTCGGCTGTGCTTGGAGTCCAACAGTCTAGGGAAATTTGCACTTAAAAATCAACCCTTCTAAATGCGATCAGCATCCCCAGCTCTCTCCTTCAGAGAGCAGCTCAGAGTGCATGGAAAGAATTTTGTAGAAGTTGGGCTCTAGCATGTCAAATAAAGCTTTGTGAACTATTTTAGCCATGCCACTTATTAACAGGGAGATTGTGGGCACCTGCTCCATCCTCTCGGTGTTGTTTTTGCAGTGGTAAAATTTGAATTTTGTTTGTCTCTATCTTGCAGCACCCTTGGAGTTAGTAGTGGATTGGTTGAGGATGCTATGCTCAGAGAGGTTGCAGGACCTGCCCAAGGTCACACAGCAAACTATGTGGAGCACCAGCCCCCCCACAAAGGCCTCCTGGCTCCTCCTCCCACAGGACTGTGCTTTTGGGAATGATCTGGGAATACTGGCAGGATTCTGAGTGTATGAATTTGTGTCTGAGCCAGGACAGGATCTTTGCTTCCCTCACTATCCAGGGCCTCCCTTGTGTTCCTGTCCCATCCAAGAGCCTCAGGCCACAGTGTCAGCTTTGCTCCAGAGAAACCCTAGAGGCCGCTCAGCCTGGAGCCACATGCGCGACGGGACAGCTGGTGCTCGGACACCAAAAATAGCCACCATTTCGGTGGCTCTCGGTGGTGTTAAGTGTTCTCAGGCCAGTCTCAGGGACAGGCAAGGGCTTCCTGGGCACCGGGCAGAGGGGGACGGAACCCATTGCCTGGGGAAGGCCAAGGCAACATCCCCTGAGCACTTCTGTGTCCCCTGAAGTCCCTGTGGTCCAGGAGAGTCACGGCTCCTGGGTGAAAGGTGACAGGGCAGAAAGATGGTGTGAGTGAGCCCTGTCCCCAGTGGTGCCCAAAGGTGTGAGGCGTGGGGCCTGGGGGTCTGAGAGGTGTGCGGAAGCTCAGCCTCACCTGGCACAGCCCATTCCCCAGCCCTGCACAGGGACCCTCTCCTAGCCCTCCCCCAGCCCTTGAGACTTGAGGGTGGATGACATGTGTGGTCTCACAGTCGGGCATGGTGGGGGCCCTCTGAAGCCAGGATCTTGCGGGGTGATGAGGACTGGGCATTCCTAGCCCTCCACCCGCCGGTGTGGGGCAGTATCTGTGAACCAGCCTGCCTGGACTGGACCCAAGTCTCCCCTGTCCAGCTCCTTGGTGGGACCGGGGCCTTTCCTGCCTCTGAACCTCAGTAACGCTTTCTGTGAAATGGGGACAAAGTGGAAACCACGGAGTTGTAACCAGGGGGTCTCTAAGGCCCCTGCCAGCTCTAGGGTCTAGCACTGGCCTGTGGTCTCTCCTTTTTAACCTGGGCCTCAGTTTCCCCTAGAGGAGGGGCTGGATCGGAGGCATCCATCGTGCTCTTGTGCCCTGCCCCTGATGCTCGGGATGCTGGGCAGGCACAGAGGAAAGCAGGGATAGAGGATGGGCTATCCCAGCTAGGCTGCCCCTGCTCAGGACCAGGGGCAGGGTCAGGGTCAGGGTCAGGGGCAGGGGCAGGGGCAGGGGCAGGGTTGTAGTCCAGGGAAAGGAGCCTGGGAGGGGGCTGGGTGGCTCCTGGGTCAGGGTCAGGGTCCAGGT
>PVLD010022302.1:0-29631 GCA_004027595.1 Dinomys branickii | reverse complement strand
GTTCTACTATTGTATTATATCACTTAATGCTAAGGAATAATTGATGACGGGTTATTTCATCAATCTTGTGTGTCTGTATGTGTTATCCTGAACACACACTTCGAAGATATCAATATGCAAAGCAGCAACCCTTGTTGGTTTTTTTTTTTGTCCTTGCCTTTTTGTTTTTTGTGCTTTTCTGTTGTTGAGAGGATTAATTGTCTGACCAATTTTGCATGTCTGTATCTGTGTTCATATATATACACTTCGAAGATATCAATAGGTAAAGCAACAACCACTGTTGAGTCCATGTCACCTTGTCTGTAAATCAGTTTTGATTGTACTGTTTTTATGCTAATTTGTGTCTGTTTGTTAATACGTTTCTGTGCTTTTATTTTTTTGTAAATAAAAAAATAAATGAAATGTACAAATATCAAAAAAAAAGTCTAGCAAATGTCTGAGTGGTTTGTAGAGACTATGAAAATCTACTTACATTTTCAGGGCAATTAACTCTGAAATGAAGGCAGGATAACATATTCAATGATGAGAAACACAATAGTGAAATTTGATCAATTTTTAAAAATTTCATTTAGTTCCAAAAGTGAAAAGTTTGTGTTAATATGTTTTGCCTCTCAAATTTGCCCTGGGAAAAGATGAGGGGGGAGACATACAAAGAGATAGTGAGTTGTAAACTCACAGTCTCAAATAAATAAATAATTTTAAACATCAAAACCTAAGGAGGCCCTAGGAAGATGAAGACTGTTCAAGTGGTACATGTGTTTGATTAGGGCCAGGGAGGCTGGTGGAGGACTGAGACCCCATAGTTGGTTCATCTCAATATGAGTCCTCACTCCCCTGCATAATCTGAAGCAGTATGTCACACCACACATGCCAGTGGTCAGGGAAAACACCAGAAAAACTGAAAAATGGAGACCTTATGGCTTTAGAAACACAGATAATAATGAACTGGTACAGCACCCATGCCCCAATGGCTGAGTATTGACATCTACAACAATCACTATTTTGACAAAGTATGAAGAATGCGCTAGAAGTAGAATAGCAAGTATATGAATAAATAACCTGTAATAGCATTATATTCCATAATCAAGGAAAAGTCTCCCTTCAGCATCATGGGACTCTGGGCATCATGTCCCAGCCTAGTGAAGAGATTGAGGTTCAGAGCCAGTGGAGTCCGGAATCCGCCAGAAATCAAGGAAACACCACCAAGGAGGATGGAAAGAACCTAGAGAATCATTTTCTGGACCTGCTGACAACTTGCTGGATGTGACGTGCACTGACTGCTGGGTAGCTGAATGAAAGCGGAGTGGCAGCATTTACTGAGATCCTTAGCTCAGAGTAGGGGAGCAGAGAGCTCCGATTCCGTTGGGATTCAAAGTGAGATATGAGAAGAGAGTCAGAAAGCCCTACTCGAGAGGACAGATCTGCAAACTGCCCAGATCTAAGCCTCCTGTGAGCCCGGGAGCACATAGGCGCTGAATTGCTGCAATGTGTCTCAGGCTCTGCGTATCCTGGGATGTAGCTATATAGTCTCAAGGGAATGTGCTCAAGTCCATACAGGAACCTGTTTCCGGTTCTGCTAGGAACAAAGCAGCCGAACCTCTAATCAGGACAGACGGTACTTCGAAAATTCCGTTCCGCTCCTGCTGTGAGCCCTGGGAGACCCCGGGCACAATGGTGGCTGTGATGTCGACTGATCGCGGAGGTGGCTCCGGTCGGAGTTACTGAAGTCCGGTTCTGAGGAGCAGGTTTCAGGTGAGGGGAATTCTGTGAGTGGGCTTGGTTAAGGCTCAGCGTGACAGGCTGTGGAGGAGTGAGGAGGCCCACCGCAGAGAGAGAGGGCCCAAACCATCCAGATTTGTGTCGGTAGCGAGCCTGGCTCACTGAGAAAGAATTCCGAGGTGGGGAGCACTTCGCCCTCTAGCGACCCAGAGAGCAGAGTCAGAGCCTGTTTTGAGTGCTGGGCTTCCTGGAGGAGGAGCGGATAGGACCTGGGCTGATTTAGACCAGAATGAGGCTTGAGGGAGAACCAAGGAATCCTCACACCAGAGAGAGGTCAGAGGGCATTCTAGAAAAGCCTCCATGTTCTGCCCTGCGCCACATGACACAGAATTCCCAGGACAGCGCCGCTTTCAGCTCAGTGGGAACCAAGAGGATGTCAGAGTCTTACTTTTTTTATAATTCTAAAAGATAGCACAGTTTGTTTCAAGGTAATGGGTTTTAGCTTCTATAAGGAGCCAGAAGTCAGCATTAAAATAGTGACTTTGCACTGCAGTAGAAAAGTTTGTTCACGGAAAGAACTATGCAATACACAAAAATTTTAAAGATGCAAACAAAAGTCACCCTTCATCCCCTATATCTGTAGAAGAGTATGCAGTAGCTAAAAATCATGTGCTTACCATGTAGCATTTATGATTTCAGGAGATTTTACATGCGTTAACTCATTAATAGTAACTATAAGACTCTTTTTTCCTAGTTGAAGAAACTGCTGCACCGACTGTAACTCCACCTGTATTTTTAGCCATTCGATGTGTACAGGACAGGTGTTCAAATTTTCAAGTTGTAATTACAGGATATCTAATATAGCATGTGTATTCATTATAACAAGACACTCCAGAAAATATTGATATGAGCAGCTAATTTTCTAGATCTGTATAAACACATTGAATGAGTTTTATAACCTCTTCTATCCCAAAAGGTCTATCTATGGACAGGCTTCAGGGAATCTATGAGTGATATTCTCACAACACTTTTTTTTTTTTTTTTTTTTTTTGCTGTACTGG
This sequence comes from Dinomys branickii, assembly GCA_004027595.1. NCBI lineage: Eukaryota > Metazoa > Chordata > Mammalia > Rodentia > Dinomyidae > Dinomys > Dinomys branickii. The sequence continues at coordinate 26,851 of PVLD010022302.1, read as the reverse complement.
GGATCGAACTCAGGACCCTGCGCTTGCTAGGCAAGTGCTTATTCCACTGAGCTATATCCCCAGTCAAATCACAGAATTATTGTGGGGTTTTTTTTATGAGTGATATTCTCAGATGATTATGACGCCCAAATAATGGAACTTTTCTCACTGGACAGTTTCATTTTACCTATAAAAACTTTCTTTTTGAGTGTGTCTACGTGTGCACTTTTTTATTAACTAAGTTTATTAGTACATTATAAATATACATCATAAAGTCTTCGTAATATAGCATATAACAATTTTCTTTCCAGCTCTATCACACACATTAGCCAATGGTTCAAAACCCAAGTAATTAGCTATTATTGGGCTTCTAGTAAATGATTTCTCAAAATAAGATTTGTCTTCATTAGATTCAGATAACCCTGACCATAATGATATTTATATCATGAGCAGAAAACTGAATATATCCCAAATAGCATATTTATGACAATAAAATATACTGCAAGTATTTATTTTGAATAATTGTGATCAAATATTGTATATTTGTGGACCGTTCAATGTATATTATAAATAAGAGCTGGGCATAGCGGTCCATGTCTGTAATTGTAGCACACAGGAAGCTAAAGCAGGAGGAAGGCCCCAAGTTTGAGGCCAGCTGGGCTACCTAGTGAATTCAAGTCCAGCCTGAAATACAGCTTTATTCTCAGGGTGGAGCTTCACTTGAGAAGAGCTGAGAGGACCTAGGTAATCTTAGACCAAGGTGAGAAATCCAGGGGACACTGAGGAAGCCCCAGCCAGAGCAAGGATGTCCCAACCAAGTAGAAAAGCCTGTCTTGCCTGCCCTGCACCACATGGTGCAGGTGATTGCATGTATCGTGGGAAGTCAGGACCGGTACATGACATCTTAAATTTTTTATCCCTTCTTTCTCTCCTCCCCCATGCATCTCTTGAAAAAATATTTATAAATATATTATATATTATATGTGTGTATATAATGTATGTATGTGTGTTAAATATACACATTATACATTCATATACAGATTTATATGTATATATTTATATATGCATATATTTCATAAATATACATGTACATATGCATATGAACACATATGTATATATTTATAAATATAAATATACACACATATATGTTTATATGTATATATTGTATGTGTGTATATTTTATAAACATATGTGTGTATAAATAAAGATGTGCATATATTTATAATATATAAATAATATGTGTATATGATTTATATGTATATAAATGCATGTGTATATAAATGTGTGTATTATAATATATGCATTATATATTATATATAAATGTATATAACTATATATTATAAGTTCACACATTTTGTATTTTTATACATGTATATTATGTATATTGTTATATATGTATATAATATGCACATATGTAGTTATGTATGTATATTTATACATGGTTGTGGTACGTAATGATATTTTCATAGAAATGTTCTGCATATGTGAACTTCACAATTTCCCAGTTCTATATATTTTCCCTCCCCTCCACCCCCCCTCCTTCCATCTCACTTTCCCATATACTAAATATATGTCTGCCTATTGGCTCTTTTATTTTTTGTCCTTTTGAGACTGTCTTGCTGTAATGTTCAGGCTGGCCTTGAGCTCACTTTGTAACCCAGGCTGGTCTCAAACTTGCAATGATCCTCCTGCCTCAGCCTCTTGAGTGCCTCAGTTACAGGAGTGCACCCTCACGCCCAGATGTTTGCTTTTATACATCTTTTCTGTTGCTCTTTATTCACATATTGATTTTCTCCTATAAGAGAAACCTTACAGTATTTAAATTTGTGTGTGTGATCTATTTCACTTAATATCATATTCTCAAGGCTCACTCATTTTCCTGTACATGACTAAAACCTATCCTTTCTCATGGCAGTGTAGTACTTCATTTTATATAATTACTACATTTTCCTTATCCATTCATCTGAGGATATAAATATAAGTCACTTTCAAGTTTTAGCTTTTGTGGATTGTGCTGCCATAAACATCGATGTGCATTTAGTGCTTTTAGGAAGATAACTAGAAGTTGAATGTCAAAATTGAATGTAAATTCTACTGTTGTTTCCTAAAGAATCTCCTAACTGAATTCCATAGTGGTTGTTCCAGTTTACACTCGCACCAGGAGTGAAGAAGGGTTTCTTTTCCCTCGCAGGCTGCTAGCATTTGCTGCCATTTGATTTTTTGAATTTAGGCATTCTTTGTGGAGTAAGATGGAATGTCAGTGTTGTTTTCATTTGCGTTTTATGAATGACCAGCAATGCTGACCAGTTTTCATGGATTTATTGGGTGTCCATGCTTCTTTATCTGAGAACTACCTATTCATTTAGATAACCACATCTTGATTGGATATTTTAATTTGGGAGGCTATGTTTTATCTTTCTTCATATGTTCTCGATACTAGTAGTTTGAGGAGTAGATGGGAAATTTTCTTATATTTGACTGGTTGTCTCTTCACTCTGCTGAGTGTGTTTATTTTGCTGTGCAGAAGTATTTTTTAACTTAATTTAATTCCATTTGTTTTTTCTTGGTAATATTTCTTGTGCAAATGTTTTTGTTCTGAAAGTCACTGTCTACACATGTCTTCCAGAGTTTTACTTTATTTGTCTTCCAGCAGATTGTGTTTCCATATTAATGTTAATATCTTTGATGGGCTTTGATTGTATTCTAATACATGAGGAAAGGTAAGGGCTGGAGTTCAGCCTTCAGCATGTGGATAGCCAATTTTCCCAGCACCATTTGTTAAAGAGCATACATTTATTCTTGCAAAAGTGTTTGCTCCTTTTCCCAAGGAGAGTTGTGCTGCTTTGTGTGGTTTCTGTATGCTGCATTTTATTCGGTCTATCCACAAGTCTGACTTATTGCCACGATCGTGCTCTGTTCATCAGGATAGTTCTGTTGTATGACTTGAAGTCTGGCAGTTTGACATCCCTTCCCTTGCTGTTGTTGCACAAGGTTTCTTTTGCCTTCCTGGGCCTCTTTTGGTTCCAAGTGAATTCTAGGATTGTTTGTTGTAGCTGTTTGTGGAATGGTATTGCTATTTGGATTGCAGTTGCCCTAAATCTGAATAGTGGTTTTCAAATTATTGCCATTTTGTCTGTATTGTTGCTGACCATGTAACAACACGAGATGTCTTTGAAATTTGTGAGATATGTTTAAATTGCCTTTTCAGACTACTATAGTTTTTACACTAAAGGTCTTTTGTTCCCTTGGTTACATAAATTCCTAAGGATTTATTTTTTATGAACCTCCTGTGTAAGTTATTTGCTTAATTTCTTTCTTGCTGAGATTGTCATTGATATAAAGGAATGCAGTTGGTTTTTCCATTTTGATTTTGTAACCTGCTATGTTACTGAATTTGCTTATTGATGAGAGTTTGGCTGGAGTTTTGGGGGTCTTTCATGTAGCAGATTTAGTCATGTGCAAATAATGATAAGTGAACTTCTTCCATTCCTCTACGATCCTTCATATTTCTCACATCTGATTGTTCTTGATAATGTAGAACCATATCAAAAGTAGTAATGATAGTGGAGGTCCATTCAGGAACAAGAGAGCTTTGCCTTTGCCTTGAATTCTACCCCTGGGGTCACAAGGATGTGGTGTCCTTGGATTGCAACGTGTTTGTGCAGGTCAGTAGAGGGGAAGGCTGAGCTCTTGGTCACACTCCAGACAAAAGAAAGCTTCTGTAACTTTGTCCTTCTATCCAATGCAGGATTGCCTGGAATTGCTGCCAGCAATCAAGCTAAAGAATTGCAGTGAGGTATGTAAGGCTTTGTGGTGTAATACGGAATGATTACATTTACTGTGGGAATTTTGTATATTTACATCACATACTTTATTTGGGTCCTCTTCCCCTCTGTTTTCCCCCACCAATAAAATTTCTGGGCTCCTTTTTTCACATGTTTGTACTATGTAATGATCACACTCTTCATAGTGACTTTGTACTCTTGAAAAAGAGGGTTTATTTTTTATGTTCTTTACTCACCCAAAAGAAAGCAGGTGATATTTAAAAGTGTGTATCTCATTTATTCCACTTAAAAATACATACTCAAATTGCAACAGTTTGAGTCCATGTGCTTCAAATTTATCCTTGTTTATGACAGAGTAGTACTCTACTGTTTATTTCTACACACTTTGTACATTCAGCTGTTGATGAACATATACGTCATTTCCAAGGTTTACCTGTTGTGAATTGTGCTGCTATAAACATAAGTGTGCATACATCACTGTGATATAATGTTTTTAATTATTAAGGGAAGATACTTAGAAGGAAAATATCTTGGCCAAATGTAATTTTTACTGCTAATGTTAGAAGTCATGTCCATATCTATTTTCATAGTGGTTGAAGTAGTTCAAACTCTCAGCAACAATGAAACAGGGTTGCTTTTTTTTTCTCACAGGCTTGCCAGCATTGGATATCATTTAATTTTCTGAATATACCAATTCTTTCCGGAGTGAGATGGAGATTTCAGCATTGTTTTCATTAGGATTTCTCCTGGACAACAATGTTGATCATTTTTTCCTGTATATATTGGCCAATTTTAATTTACCTGACAAGTATCTATTAATTTCCAGTACCCAGTTTTTCATTGGGTCTTTAAATTTGGGGGGTCTAATTTTTTAAATATATTTTATACTTTTTATATTTTATTAGTACAATTTTTCACTTCACATGATTTTGAATTATCTTGGGTTGAGAGCATGTATATTTTACAGATTGTTTCTTTTTTGTAAATCGTCTTCTCTTGCCCTTCCGTCCAATACACCATGCCCTTTTCCATACCTGTTGATATTGTTTGTCTTAGCTCATGTTATGCCATAGAGTGTTAACAGTAATTAGGGGGTTGAGGGTATAGCTGAGCAGCACAGTGCCTGCCTGAGGAGCACAAGGTCCTGAGTTCGATTCCTGGGATCAAAAATTGAATAAATAAGTAACTACAGTAATTGGAGTTTTAGGTTCCTGTACATGGCACATCTTTATTCCTCTCATTTCTCCTTCTCTTCCTCCTCACCCTCATTCTTGTTCCTTTGCACCACTACTGTCTTACAGGGTATCTGCCCTTTGTCCCTTTCTATCCATCCTTTTTCATTTTATTTCTTTGTACTCTGCCTCTGTGAAATGAGAGATACCATCCAGTATTTAATCTTCTGTGATTGATTACTTTCAATTAATATTATACTTTGAAGGTGCATAATTTTTCGTACAGATGTCTCAATTGTGTCATTCTTTATAGCCAGGTAGAATTCCATTATATATAGATACATTGGCTTTATCCAGTCATCTGGTGATGGATATACAGGATTTAGCTATTATGAATTGTGCCACTTTAAGCATGGGTGTGCATGTACCGCTGTAGTATGATGATTTAACTCTTTGAGGAAGATACCTAGTAGGGGGAGAGCTGGGTGATATGGAATTTCTAAGTTCAGCTCTCTGAGAAAACTCCATACTATTTTTTTGTTTTTGTTTTTGTACCAGGGATAGAACTCAGGACCTTAAACTTATCAGGCAGGCGCCGTGCTGCTGAGCTGTATTCCTGGCCCTCCATCTTGTTTTTTATATGGTTGTACTGTTTTGCATTCTCATCAACAGTGCAAGAGGGCTTGTTTCTCACCACAGCCATACCAACATTTGCTATTGTTTGATTTCTCAATGATTGTCATTCTTCCTGGAATAACACGGAATCTTAGCTTTTTAATTTGCATTTCTATGGTGAGGGATGTTGAACATTTCTTCATATGTTTATGGACTATTTGTGTTTCTTCCTCTTGAATTGTCTGTTCATCTCTCTGGCCCATTTTTTGAATGGGTCTTTAATTTTAGTTTGTTTAATAATTTGAGTTTTTCATATAGTCTACATATAGTCCTCTGAGGAGGAACTTGCATAAACTGTATTCCATTCTTGGGATACACTCTCCACTCTACTGATTGATTCTTCTGCTGTACAGTGGCTTTTTATTCTGCTGCAGTGCCGTTAGTTGATTTTTGCTGTTATTTCTTGATGGAGGTTCAACTTCCGAAATCTTTTCCTAAACTTATGTCTTCACTTTTTAAAAATATTTTATTTTCCAGAAGGTTTAATGCTTCAGGGTTAATGTTTAGATATTTGAGGTAGTTTGTTTTTGATTTAATTTAGTATGTGCTGAGACACAAGGGCTCCATTTTATCCTTCTGTAGACAGACAACCAGTTTTCACTATCCCACATGGTGAATATGTTATCTTTCCTCCAAAATACACTTTTGGCCCCTTTCAAAGATCAAATAGTTGAATATCTCTGAGATTTTTGTACCGTGAGTTCTGTTAAAGCAATCCATGTGTGATTTGTTTCCATTACCGTGCTATTTCTTTCTAGCACTATTGTTTATAGCATAGCTGGAAGGTAGGTATGGGCATGCCACTTGTTCTGCTCTTATTGCCCCAAATTTCTTTTGCTATTGTGGGTCTTCTGGCCCCACATGAATTTTAAGATTGTTTTCTCTAGATCTGTAATATGTGCTGTTGGTATTTTGATTAAGACTGCAGTGAATCTCTGAAACAGTCTTGGCAGTATGGTTATTTTGAGACTACTGGTTCTGCATATCAAGTAGCAAGGGACAACTTTCGATTTGGGGATCCTTTTCAATGTCCTTCATGAGAGTACTGTAGTTTTCTTGTTAGAAATCTTACACTTCCTTTGTTGAGTCAATCCCTACATTTTTCATTTTTCTAGAAGCAACTGTGAATTGTATTGTTTTCACAATTTCCTTCACATCTCATTGACTGTAGTTGCACACAAATGCTAATGTTGCTTGTGTGCTGATCTTATATCCTGCTATTTGTTGATGTCACTTCCTCCTGCCTCAGCTTCTCAAATGCTGGAATTACAGTCACATACCAATATGCCTGGCTTTCTTCAGTTTTTTTTTTTATTATAATGAGATGTTGGATTTTGTGGAATGCCTTTTCTGGGTCTACTGATACGATCACATATTTCATGTCCTTTCTCTTATTTATGTGCTGTAGTACATTTGACTTCTGTTTGTTGAATCATCTTTGCATCTCTGGGATGAAGTCTATTTGGTCATGATGTATCCTGTTTATGATAATGTACTGCACTCTATTTGGTAACATCATGTGGAGAATTTTTGCATCTATCTTCATGAAGGACATTAGCTTATAATTTTCTTTTTAGTTAGATCTTTTTCCGGGCTTGGGATGAGGATGATGGTGGCTTCCAGAAATGAATTTGAGAGAACTTCATCCCCCTCAATTTTGTAAGACCTTGGGGAGTATTAGTGATAAACATCCTTAAGCATTACATAGAATTCAGCAGTGACTACATCAGGTCCTTGTCTTTTATTTGATAGAATCATTATTACTGAGTAAACTGCACTGCTCATTCTTGGTTTGTTAAGCATATTTATGTCTTAGGTTCATTAGCTTTAGTACTTGTATGAGTGTAGGAATCTGTTCATTTCTTCAAAGTTTGCTAAATTTGTTGAAATATAATTTTTGAAATAGTTACTATGTTTTGGGTTTTGATTGTATCTGTTTTGATTTCAACATTTTCATTTCAAATTACATCAGTATAAATATTTTGTCTCTTTCTGTTGGTCAGGATTATCTATTTTATTTATTCCTTCATAGAAGCAATTCTTTCACTCCGATGTTTCTAGTGTTTTTTTTTTTGTCTTGTTTTCACTGATATTCACTCATCTTTATGATTTCCTTCCTTAATTTCGATTTCAGACTAGTTTGGTTTTGTTTCTTAAGTAGGGTAAGATTTCCCATGATGTCTTTAGGTTTGGTTTGGTTTGCTTTGTAATGTGAGCATTGATTGCAATGAATTTTTATTTTAAGACTGCTTTCATAGTATTCCAGAGATTTTACTGAGTTGTACAATCTTTGTGGGTAATTTATGGAAAATTTTAAAATTCTTTTTTGATTCCTTCTTGACTTATTGATTTTTCAGCAGTATTTTTGTAATTTTCCAGGAACTATTTCCTTTTTGGAAATTTCTTGTTATTGGTTTCTATATTCATTTCACAATGATCAGGTAGCGTGTATGGGATGATTTCCACACTTGTACATTCAATTAAGCAGACTTTGTGGACCAGTATGTGATCTATTTTGGAAAAAGTACCATGTGCTTCTGAAAAGAATGTGTACTATTTTGGAGAGGTTTGGAAACTCTGCATATATCCATTGAAGCACATATGTCCAAGGATCTGATTCAGCTCTTCAAATTCTTTATTGGTTTTTTGTTTAGTTGACTGATTTCTTTGTGAAAGTGTGGTGCTAATATTCCATATTATGATCCTGTTAATGTTTATTTCATCTTTTAATTTCAGCAGTTCTTGTTTTCTAAAGATAGGTGCTCCAGTATTTGGTGCATGTATGTTTATCAGTGTTACCTCTCCTTGTTGGGATTATTCCCTTAAGTAATATGTAGTGACATTCTTTGTCCCTTCTGATCAGTTTTACCTTGAAGTTGACCATGTTTGATATTAGACTTGCTACTCCTGCTTGGTATTGGAGTCTTGGTGTAAGAAATGTTTTTTATTATCCTTTAATTTTTTGTCAATGAATATATATTTAGATTAGATGAATTTCCTGGATGCAACCAATGTTTGGATTCTGCGTTTTGAACTAGTCTGCCAGGCTGAGTCTTTTGATTGGAGAGCTGAGGCTATTGACATTGAGAAATATTAATGAGATGTTTTGGTTAATAAGTAACATTGCCTTTTCATCTGTTTTTGTATCATTTGTTTTTCTTTTCATTTTATTGGTTTTTTTGCTGTTAACTGATGGACCCCACTAGTTTCCTCTCTGATATTAGCTGTGTCAAATTTGAGAATATTTAATATTTTCTCTAGAGCTGCTTTAGCATTGATATATCTTCTTAGCTCGCCTTTTTTGTAAATATAGCTTATTTCTCCATCTGTTTTGAAGGATAGCATTGGTAGGTAAGTTACTCTGAGTTGGAAGTTTTTGATTTTAGGACTTGAAACATTTAACTGCAAGTTTTTCTGGCATTCAGGTTTCTTTCTGAAAGTCTGTTTCATTCTAATTGGTTTTCCCTTGCATGTGATTTTTTTGTAGTTCTTTTGAAGCCTTCATAATTCAGTTTTGCTTTGTTTTCTGCACACCTGTGAGTTTAGTGCTGATTCCCCATTCATCAAAATTGCCTAGTGTTCTATAAGCATCAGCTACTTGTATTTTAAAATCTTTTCTTATATTTGGGAAATTTTCTTTCACAATTTCTGTAACCATGTTAGTGAATACATCTGTGCTATCTTCTTCATTTTCCCTGACTCTAATTAGCCTTAGATTGTTTTGCCTGTTGCCATATACTAGCTGATGCATACTGTTCTCTTATTTTCTTTCTTTTTGCCTTCTTTGAGATTGTTATCATGATTCACTATTTTACCCTCAGTATCTTGTGTTGTCTTCACATTGGCCATTTCTGCAGTGTGTGAATTCTATACTGTTGTTATTTTAGACATTTTGTTCTGATCTCTTTTTGAAGATTCTATATCCTTGTTGAATCTGCCATTCAAATTTTGAAATGTTTTGTGTAGCTTCAGTAGTTTGTTACATATTTCTCTGAAATACACCATAGGAATATTTGTTTTTCCTTTAAACATGACTGAAAACTAACAATGATGAGCTGTTTATACAGTCTGCATATTACTCCACTATGAGGGTCACCTGGCTAACTTCTGCCCCACTCTCTCAGTCATCTCCTTTCTACTGTGGGCATTTTCCTCTGCTGTGCAGGATCCCTTTAATGGAACATTCTTCCATTTTTTGATTGTTGGTATTATTTCTTGTGCAATTGGAAATTTTTTCAGAAAATCATTGCCTACTCCCGTGTTTTCCCATTTTGGCTTGCAGCAGATTAACAGATTCTCTTGTAATATTTAGAATTTTGTTTCATTTTAATTTTTTTAGTGCATGAAGAGAAATATGAGTCAACATTCAGTCCATCACATGTGAATACCCAGATTTCCCAGCACCACTGTTTACACAGGCCATCTTTTTCCAGCTGAAGTATTTGGTGACTTTCCCAAAGATTCGCTGGCAGAGTTTTTGGTTGTTGTTGTTTGTTTGTTTTGCCTGTATCGTGCTATTTTTACCAATGTAGTTTTGTAGGATAACTTCAAATCTCTGGTTTTGATACGCACCACCTTACTCTTGCTTCTTGGGATTACTTTTGCTGTTCTAGGTCACATGTATCTGAGCATTGTTTGCTGTAGTTTTGTGAGTAATGCTGTTGCTATATTGGCTGGGTTTCCATTAACTGTATAACAGTTTTGGAATTATGGCCATTTTGACCATCTTCAATCAGCCTGCCCATGATCCTAGGATATTTTTTAGTTTTCTGGTATCCTCTTTCATTTCCTTTTCTACAGTACTGTAGTTTTCATTTTAAATTTCTTTCACATTCTGACTTAGGTTAATTCTTAGGTATTAAATTTTTCTTAAAAAAGCATTCTGTGCCTAATTTCTCCCTCCGTGAGTTTGCCATTGTGGACAGGAATACTACTGATTGTTGTATGCTGACTTTGTAACCTGCTACACTGTTCATTTGGCTGATTAATCCCAAGTGTCTTTTGATGGAGTTTTTGGGGTCTTCTATGTAGAGAATGATGACATTTGCAAATAAAGTTAATTTAACTTCACAGGTTCCAATCATTTTTTTTAATCTGATTCTTCTGGCTTATATTTTGACAACTATATTGAGTAAAAGTGGTGATAGTACAGGTCTTTTCCTTTTTCCTATATTCAGAGGGATAATTTTCAACTCCCCTGCTCCACTTACTAAGATGTTCACCATTGGCTTGTCATAGATGAGTTTTATCAGTTTTTTTCTCTGCCTATTTTTTATTTATCAAGAATAGATGTTGGAATTCATTAAATGCTTTTTCTCTGTCTGTTGGTATGCTCATGTGATGTTTGTCAGTGCATTTGTTTATGCTATATATTACATTTACTGATTTGTACATGTTGAAACATCTGTGTTTCCCTGGAGTGAATTCTGTTTGCTCATGATATATGGTCTTTTTGATGATTTCTTGCATTCTTTTTGTCAGTACCTGCACTGTCAGTATGTGACGGTACAGACTGTCACTTTTGTGTTCCTTAGAGCTTTGCTTGCATTTTTGCTTTTGTGGTTGAGTCATTTTCTGGTTTATGGAAAAGGTTAATGCGTGCTTACAATAATAACTTTGGGATCACAACTAATCTATAGACAAGGTGATATGATCTCAACAGTGGTTATTGTGTTATCCATTGATATCTTCGAAGTGTAAATATATAAGCCCATATACAGACATGCAAATTTAGTCAGACAATTAATCCTCTCAACAACAGAAAAAACACAAAAACCAAAAATCCAAAGACAAAAAACAAAACAGGCAAACATCAACAACAGCAAAAACAACAACAACACCAACAACAACAAAAAACACCAATAGTTGCTGCTTTACATATTGATATCTTCGAAGTATGTCAATATGTTTTTGTACTTGTATTTTTTTTTAAATTAAAAAAAATAATAATAACTTTGGGAGTTCAGCTTCCCTTTCAATTCTATTAAAGTTTTTGAGCTACCTTGGCGTTAAATCTCTGCACAGTTCTCATGTAATTCAGTATAGATTCCATCAGTCCCTAAGGTTTCTTAGCTATGAATTTTTGTATTACGTTTTCAATTTATTTGGCTGTCACGGTATTGTTCAGAATTTGTGTGCCTCCTTGTTTCAGCTTTTGTAGTTCATGTGCGTAGCAATTTCTGCATTGCTTTTGAATTGTGCACTTCATGAGAGGACAAATTCTTATATTATTTAGCAATGATATTTGGTATTCCAGCAGGATACATTACTAGTTCTCCTTTTCCATTTATACTTGCATTAATTTTGTGTCATCTCTTTCCTTTTATGGTAGGAATGTGGAGGATTTTGTCAGTTTTGTTTATTCTTTCAATGAAGCATCTCTTTGATCTACTGATTATGTTTTCAATCTCAATTGTATGAATTTCTGCTCGGATTTTAGCTCATACTACCTTTAGATTTGGATTTTTCTCATTTTTCTTGGACCTTGAGTTGTATCATTAAGTTATTTATTGGTACTTGTTCTGTTTTTCTGCTGTGGGCTTTCATCACTTTAAACTTCCCTCCTCAGACTGCTTTCCCTGTATCCTCACTGGTGCAGGATGTTGTACTGGTGTTATTGTTTGATTCTACAAGCTGTCTAGTTTCTTGCTTGATTTCCTCTGGGACACACTGAATACTCAAATGGTATTGTTTAACTTGTGTATGTTTACAAATTTTCTGTGCATCCCCTTTCCATTGATTTCCAGTTTAATTTCATTAAGTTCTGGTAATATTATTGGAATGATTTTGATTTTTTTGCATTGACTTAACCATACTTTATGTGCTATTATGTGATGTGCATTGGGTAGAGTCCCATGTGATGCTAAGATGAATATGTATTTTGTTAGTGTTGATGTGAAACTCTGTAGATAACTATTACATCCGTAGGTTTAATTCTGACATGTCTTCATTGAGTTTTTGGTCTACTCCTTCTATTTGTGATCATAGGTTATTGAGGTTCCACAGTATTATTGTCTTGCTGTTCATTTCATTATTTACTTTCATTATTGTGTGTTCTGTGAAATTGGGTACAACAGATTTTGGCACATAAGTCTTTAAAATTCATCTCTCTCTTTTGAATTACTCATTTTACCAGTATACAGTGGCCTTGTTTGTCTCTTCCGAAAATTTTTACTTTGAAATTCATTTTCTCTAAAATTATGAGAGCTACTATTGCTTTTTTTTAGGTTCCCATTGCCTAGAATTTTTTTTTACAATCATAAAATTTCTAATCTGAGAATTTCCTTTCAAAGTAAATGTGTATTTTACTCTGTATATCTTTGTATCTCGTTACTGGATACATTCTGTCAACTTTTGTCTTTTGATTAATGTTGAGACTGTTTCCATTAAGAATTATGACTGAAAGGAATTGACTTCAAGTCATTGCATTTGTTTCTGTTGCTGCCTTCCTTGTAGTTTGCTAGTTAGTTTGTTTCTCTTCAGCTTAGCTGCTCATCTTGCCAGGTTTGTTCATTCTATTTGACTTATTGCTCTTACCTGGCTTCATTGTCTCTTTCTAGGATGTCCTTGAGAAGTTTTGTAATGCTTGTTTGATGGTTATGCATTTTTTTCTGTCCTCCCTTTCACGGAAGTATCTTATTTCTCCACCAATTTTGAACAAATGTTTTACAGGGTGTATAATTTGGGATTGGAAGGTGTTATGTTTTAGAGCTTGAAGCCCTTCACTCCAAACACTTTACTACTAAATTTTTCTGTTGAGACGTCTGCTACTTTTCCAGTGGATTGATCTTTGTAAGTGATTCACTACCTTTCTCTACCAGCTTTGAAGATTTTATCCCCATTTCAGACTTCTAGAGTTTTGAGAATGCTATTACATAGAGAGGTTCTATTTGGTTCTGGTATTTGGCGTTCCATAGGCTGCAATTTTCTGTGTGTTCATTTTTTTGCCTTATTTTGGGGAAATTTTCTACTATTTTTTTCTGTAAATAGGTTTTCTATACCATTTACTCTATGTACTTTTTCACTTATTCTGTTACTACTCTTAGTCTTTTCTGCAACACTTAGCAGGTGGTTCATCAATATTTTATGTTCTTTTATTGCTTGTAAAATGTCTCTGTGTAGTTGATCTTTAAAAGCACCCTGTTTTCTAATTCTTACATTCTGTCTTCACACTACTTGGATTCTGTTGCGTATACTTCCATACAATATTCCATCACCTGGATTTGTGATTGAAATCTTTTCCTGGTCTCTAATTCTTGGCTAAACTGGTCTTTGGTAGTTTTATCACTTTGTTTAGCTCAAATCCATTTTTATTAGTAACTTCTGAACATTCCTAATCATTTTGGTTATTTGTTTTTTAAATTTTCTGTGATCCCCTACAGCATCTCTTGGATTTGTTTTCTAACTTCCTGTTGTACCCTTCGGAGTTTCAGGTTTGTAGATTATGCTATTCTCCCCCTCATTGCTTCCTTGATTGGCTTGGGGAGATTTGTGAGTCTGGTGGTCATTATGCTTTCTTGCCTTTTCATGTTTCTAATATTTTATATTTCTTTGTTTGTTGGTCTGTTTGTTTCTTTTGTTCTAAAATTTGTGCTGGTTCTAGTGCAAAATATTTTGTTGCTGGTAAAAAGACCTGTTTACTTAGTCTGCTTTTCAGGTATGTGTTTGGGCATAGTTAACTAAAGTCCTTTACCTCTTTACTAAGATCTGATCAGCTCTGTTTTTCTGGGACTTGAGGATGCACTGTAACTGGCCCTAGAGCGAGGTCTCTAAGAATGTGTTTCAGTACTGTTAATTTCACAGTGGTAATCTTCATATTTTCTCAGAGAAACCCAATTTATGGTATTAACTATGTGACCTGGGCTTTCTCAAGCAAACCAGATACACTATTATCATCTAAAAAAAATAAGACAATAACATGAAATGACAAGTAATTTGGCATTACCTTTAATCATATAACAGAAATCCACAATTACAGCATAAATATTAACACCACAGATATATTACAAACAGAGTATATGTACCAAACGCAAAAGTTATAGCTTTCCTAGGGCTAGAAGAAAATTTAAGAGTAATTTTATAGAGTGAATTTTATAAGGGTAAATAAAGCTTAATTATCATATTATTGAAGATATAAGAGGCTGGGAATGGGTGAAAGAAATCATTAATATTTGAATATTAATCCAGGAAATGTGAGAATGAGGAGAGAAAATGGAGACCAAGATCTTGTTTTGTTTTCAAAGTGAGTTTATAACATTAGGTGAGAGAATAATGAAAATGCGTAAGGGACAAGTCAACAGAAAAAATGGAAGAAGAGAAAAGAAATATTATGGAGAATAAAAATAAGAAAAACTAAGAGGAAAAAATAAAAGGAAGAAGAAAAAGCTGAGAAAAGAGAGGTAAAAAGGAAGAACAAAGGAAAGAGACAAAAAAGAAAAAAATGTCTCTGGGAATGTGAACGGATTGTGTGCTCATGGGAAGCTAAATTTTAGAGTCTAGCAATTCTCAGTCTTCTAGAAGCTGGACTTTTTGCATCTCCCAGATAGCAGCAGTGTCCAAATCAAAGCATGTCCTGTTTATACCGGCAGATAAGGAAGGCAGCCGGACCCCAGATCTCTGCTGGAGGCAGGCAGAAAGGCAAGGAATTGATTTTCAAGGCTGACTTACAAATCCAGAGCAATGCAGGCTGATATGGCGTCTCTTAGAGACAAGCTCTGTACTCTCGCCAGCTGAGATCAAACCCTTCATGATGTCTCTTTCCAGTTGCTCCTCTGTCCAAGGAGGTTTCCTGCAACTGTTTCTCATCCAGTCACCGTGGGAGTGTAGTACTGCAAACCAAGAACTAAAATTGTCTCATAGCTACTCTCAGTGACCAGTTCAAATACTCAACATTTTCCAGGAAGGAAACCCAAGCCCATTCACTCTCAAGGATATGACAGACACCTGGACAAGGGTCTCTCATCCACCGTGGCCTGGGTAAGAACTCTGTGGGAGCAGAGCTCCCCAACACCCATGAAGATCACAACAACTCCTAGTGTAGTGAAGCACTGCCTTTTCTGCCTGGGACTCCCTGGACTCCCCAGGTTTTGGTTTATTATAGACAGTCAGTTGTCTTTTCTTACTAGCCAGGAGCAAGAGAGAACTGCATTGTTAAGACTGAGAGTGTCTGCTCCCCAGGACAGAGTCTGCTTGTCCCCTGGGTCAGCTTTCAGAGGCTCAAGTGGCATGATGACTCCTAACCCAGGCAGGAAGCTGGGGAATCATAACAGAGATACAAGCAAGTATGGCCATGAGGAAGAAGGAGAAACTACAAGAGCACAGAGGAATTACTGCACTTATGCCCTCATTGCTGAGATACCATAGCTGACATCTGCAAATCAATGAAGGAAAAGTTGATTAGGGCTCAAAATTTATAGACGTTTGGGTCCATCATCAGCCAACTCCAAGGAAGAACAGCAGAGGGGAAGGGCCTGGTGGGAGGAAAGCTATATATCCCAAGTCTTATAGGAAGCAGATGGTGAAGTGGGGCTCCAGGAAGGAAGACACAACCTGTGCTACTACTTGCAGTGAGCCTGGTCTTCCTGAACGGCCCCACTTCTTAAGAGCAGGTCAGTTGCGAGCCCCCATAGGCATTCAGCTCCAAAGGTTCTGTCTGCGATCCCCTAGACTAAACCATAACAGGAGTCCTGAATCACAGGGAGATGGACACAGGTTCTGCTGTCAGCACCGAAGTCCTCATGAAGGGGTGACATGATGAACAACTGCTGATTTCCTTTGAGAACCCTGGAGATTTCAGGGGAGTGAGGAACATGTTCTGAGATGTTATCTGAAGAAACTCTATCTGGTGAGGAGACAAGAGTCTCAGGATCTTCCAAGAGTCAGGTGAGAATTCTACGGGAGGACTGACAGTAATGCTGCCCAGGACACACATGGTGAGTGCTGCAGAGACAACTCTCCTGAGCCCTTGCTCGTCCCCGGAATTCTGAGGTGGGTTTTCAGGGTTTGGCTTCTTTTTTAGTTTTGAATCATTTGTCTGAGAGAGCTCAATGCCGTGGTACAACAGATCTGACATCCAGGCAGCAGAAGTAGGAGCCCAGAGATAATGAAAGGCCTAGGTGACGTAAAGACAAACCACTGTCCTGAGCACACCACACCCTAGTCTCACCTATCCCTTTGTCTTCTGTTGTGAGACCCAGGAAACACAGGGATACTGCCTTCCCCTCATTTTTTAAAGTATCTCTACACATAGGACTTAAATTTCTTATAGGAAGCCCTGTATTGTCCAAGGGAGAACCTCAGACCTAACCATTTATCCAGATAAGGAAGGATCAGGTTCTTGTTCCTAGGCCACATGGACACCAAATTTTTCCACCTCCAGCTGTTGCCCTAAGGAGCTCTGGCCATGTGTGTTTCTCCTTTACTACCTTTTTTCCCTGTCAAGCAGGGAGATACTTTTCCTAGGAGTTTACCTCCAGCCAGTAAAGGGCTAGAGTCCAGACCCAGTTCAAGACAGTTGAGGACCCTGAGTGAGCACAAAGGGGACCTTTCACTTGGAAGAGCAGGAAGCACACAGAGCCCAGTCCATCCCTTCTGTGAGGGGTGGGAGACAGGGACTCTGCTGAGGTCTGCAGCCTGAGCTGTTCCCTATGTCCTTTACAGGAGCTCCAAATAACAGGAGCAAGAAGTCTTGATCGAAGGTGGTGTCCACAGATCACACAGCAGAGGAAGCCTAGGATTCAAGATAAGGGGCATGCTCTGAATGTGTGCCTACAGCTCCAATCCCCCAAGGACAGAGGAGAATCCTTTTTCCTGGGCTGCACAATCCCTGCTGCCTGCCCTAGAGTCTTCTCTGAGGTTAAGCTGCAGCCTGAGGAGCAGTCTAACTTCTTGTCCCAGCTCTCTGGAGAGTGCCTCTAGTCAAAACGCTAAGAACACCATGCAAAGAGACCAATAATGGGCGTTTCTGAAGCTCACAAGGGTACTATTGTCCTGTGAGAACATTCACTCTCTCTCTCTCCTCCAGGCCTCTGAATCCTCATCACCAAGTTCTTCCCGTCCCCAAGGATCCTCAGCACATCTTCCTGGTCAGAAGACACAACCCAGCAAGCTCAGGTGAGGCCCCTTTGTCCAAAGAGGGGCACGGGGCCTGGTAGGTATGCAGGAGTTGAAGCCTGTCAGAGAGGAATAAGAGCCCACTGCTTCCTCTGGCTCCTCATCCTCCAGTACCCAAATCCCTGCTATATCAAGTGAAGTGTGTTGGGTGAGGATACCAAATTCTCCCCAGAATCCTCAAGGTATCTCATTTCCACCACAGCCATGGCCTCCAGTCAGAGTCAGAGCAACAAATCCAGTGAGAGCTGCATCCATCAGGAGGAGGATCTGTGGACCTCCCCAGACATAGTCGTCCTTGAGATGCTGTGCCCTCTGTACCAAGATAAGAAGCTAACTAACCTGCTGCCAGTCCTGCTCCACAAGTTTCTATACAAGAAGTGTATCACCAAGCGAGAAATACAGTGTAATGTAGACTCCTGTTTCAAAAAGTGTTTCCCCTCATTATTGAAGGCTATCTCTGAGTGCATGTGTCTGGCCTTTGGCATTGATGTGCAGGAAGTGGATACCCGTAGGAAAAAATATGCCCTTATTCCCACCTTAGGCCTCACTTATCATGGGATACTGGATGATAATTTCCAGAGCATTTCCAAAATGAACCTCCTCTTAGTCATCCTCATTGTCATCTTATGGAAGGGAAACCATATCAGTGAGGTGGATTTAAGGGAATTGCTGAGAAGAAGGGAAATGTTACCTGAGAGGAAACGCTTTGTTATTCGGGAGCCCTGGGAATTCATCACAAAGAATTTGGTGCAGCTGCAATACCTGGAGTATAGGCAGGTGCCCCAGAGTGATCCTGCTCAGTGTGAGTTCCTGTGGGGTCCAAGGAGCCATGCTGAAACCAGCAAGATGAAAGTCCTAGAGCATTTGGCGAAGATTAACAGGCGCGATCCCAGGTCCTACACACATCTCTATGCGGAGGCTTTGAGAGACGTGCAAGGACCTGCGCCTTCATGTGCTGTGGGCCAGGAGCAACCCAGCAACAGGGAGTGCTCCTCGTCACATAGTTGATGTCTTAGTTCCCACCCCATGTGAAATGAGTCCCATTCTTCAGTTTGTGTTTCTAGGTATGACCGTTTTCTGAGCACTTGAGAGCAAGGGGAAAGGTAACATTCCATGCATATCATCTTTATATCTGTTGTGTTTTGGTTACTTGGAAATGAAATTGTGTGTTCTTTATGCCTTTTGGAAGTCTTGCTCCTTTTCGCAAGTTTGGCATGGCTTGCACGTGTTATTTGTATACTGATACTGATCCCATGTGTATTTTCAGTTTTGAGATATTGATGGTTGTTTGTGACTCTGATGTAAGTATGATTTTGTGTGATACTGATCACAGGAATGTTGGTCTTCCTTTCTAAATGCAAGTGCCATTCATATTTTGTCAAAACAACTTGGAAAGCTTTCATTTTATTTTGAAGAAAAATCATAGTAGGAATTTCCTTGGCAATGTGTAAGAAATTTACAAGTTAAATGGAGTACAGGAATAGACATAAAGATAAAATATTTGTTACCTTATTTCTTCTTAGTTGTTTTCATGAACTATTAAAAATATGTACACCTGAATATGCTTCGTTTCTTCAATTATATGAGAGAAAGTTACTGTGAATAAAGAAGCCCTTCCTTTCACGGGCACACTGACCCCCAAATTTCATTACACGTGTGCCCTTTGTTATGCCTATGTCTGTGCTGGAGATGTGAGTACACTAGAGTGAGCAGGATCGAACCTACCCCATAGCATGGTGCAGTCCAGGAGTTCCACCATTGTGGAGATATAGACAGATTACATCCAGGACCTAAGGACCATGAAAAAACTCTGAGGGGCTGGAGTCTAGCAGAAAGAAGCTCTGATTGAGTGCTGAGCCACGGCAGTTTGTGGCTTGGTGTAACGCATTTCATTGTGCAGTAGTTGATTTTGATGTAGTTGAAATGTGGGGAGGACCGCACCCTCAGATGGGGCCTCCTGCGCCTGAGGTAAATGGCTGACAAAATACAAGACTGCTCTGATCAGTGCCTTTAGATGGTGGCTGAAGCTGAGAAGACTCTCTTTAGGAGAAGAGTGGTGCTAGGCAGAGCATGAACCAGGGGACTTACCCCAGCTTCTGCGAGCATTTCCTGAGAGATAAAGGTGACTGTCAGGTCAAGTGGGGCCCTAATACCCCTGGGCAGATGCTCTCTTCTCAGCTGGGAGTGTCCACATTCCATGGTCTTTCAGTGCCAAGTTCATTGCATTTCCTGTGGAGAGCTTCTAGTGAGCCCACTTTGCCTGAACTGTCTTCTGGGGAGGATACTGTAATTTGGTCAGTGGCGTGGGCCTCTTCCATGAGTGACCCCATCCCTGCCTGGCCAAGAGCTCCTCCTCCCAGAGAGCCTTCCCCGAGCTCACGAGAGTCTTCCTCCTGTCTTTCCGCAGGACTTCGTCTGGATCAGTTTTCACACATTTCTTTGTGAAAGAAGTTTAAGGTTTTGTTGTTATGGTATGTAATGTGCCTTGAAGATTGGTGGACCTGCATCTGTGCTGAGCTAGATTTGTCACTAGAATGGCCAGATTTTTATGCTTCTTTGCAATAGATGGATTGTGAACCCCAAGTTTAGACTTTTGATGAAGGCATAATGGTGCAAAATAGTTTCCTCAGTGGAAGAGCAGTCAGCAGAGAGGGGAATATTGTTCTTCACCCAAGCTTCTAGAGCTGTGAATTAATTTTTCCCAGCAAGGAAATTCTCCTCAATATCAAATCAAGTAATATGCCCTATTGGATATACCACATTGGTGGAAAGTTTACTGAGCAGCATTTTACCTGATTTGCTTTGATTTTTCTATTAACCTGCTGCTTCCCTTGGAAACATACACACAAATTTTATAGGAGAAGCATCACAGTATGCAGGGATAAGCAGCGCTAGAATCACCTGCTGATCAACAAGTTTTCAACATAGAAATGTCAGAAAGGCTGGTAGGTGTTTTAATACACTTTTTACATTCCCATGATCCTACAACACAAAATGGATGTGAAGCCCATTTTATAGATGAAGAAAGTGAGTCCTACTGGGCTCTGGATCCTCTCAGGTTGCTGTGTGATGAATGATAAGACCAGCTCGAGACTCTTAGTGTGACGTCATCTAGTGCCCACACTGTTCCCCTTGCTCCCAACCTGAACCCAGCCCTGATTAGCAAGTCACTCTGGAAAGTTCTATGAGGGATAAATATGTGATATTCCGGTGAAGGAAATTAAGAGAGATGATAAAGGTTCCATTACTGACAGTGGTTCATGGAGGAGGATGGAAGTTTGATTAAATTATGGGACAGGAAATTCTAGGGCAGGAAATATTTTCTGAATAATACTTTAATTGGGGTTCTGTTACAATTACAAATTTGTCAAAACATGTTGAAAGTGATAGTGAGGTGAATATAGGTTATTTTCACCTTTGAAAATGGATGCGTTGATATGAATGATGTTAAAAATCACTGTGTATAGGGCTGCTCTGCAATTCCAAATTGTGGCAAAGACAATGTAGTGTGTTGCTCTAGCACTGCCACCAAACATGAAAGTGGAAGGCTTGGGGCAGGGACATTGCAAGATGTTCTTTGGGAATTAAGTGGGTCCTTCAACAGACTGGCCACAGAAATTTTGGGAGAGACTAATTGCGGTGTGGCAGCCCTGGAACAGGTACTGTTGCTGCACTCCATGGCCAAGCTACACAGCTCAATATATGGATTCTTACCTTATCTGAGAAGCACTAAGTATTGCCACATCCAGAGTGGGAACAAGTTAACCCATGTTTGCAGGGCTCCAAGATATGTTATGCACCATGCAAGTTCATTGAACTTAAGGGATAGAGGAAAACCACATCAATAAATGCACACTTGGATTGCAATACATGTTTATATTTTGGTGTACTAAAATAATTAGGCAACATACACCCTGGACACAAAATTAAATGCCACTTTGATGACTTCTTTATGGTAGGCATTTGACGTGTAGGTAATATTGGATACAATCTGAAAGCTCAAAGTTTGCCTTCAGGCTCAGAAGAGCCTAAGACTTTGAATTTTGATAAACTCTGGGATTGTTCAGACTTTGAAAAAGGGATTATACTGTTTCCAGCCAGATGGGTGATAATTGCATCATGTTGGGTTGAACTAAGAACCAGGTATTACTGTCTTCATTTGGAGAAAAATTATGCTTTAAAGAGATGTGTTTGATGCAAAATTCACAGAGGGTAAATATTAATCTTAACAGGTCAACAAGCAGGTGAACTTTCTGGTTTAGGATGGGATGCTCCTGGATGTGTGTACATGGATCAGGGAAGCGTGGCCCTCAGTAATATACATGGTCACTGGCTCTTCCACTCTGCACTCTGCTGCAGTTCTGCTTTCTGGCCATCATGAACTCAGCGGATTTGTGCCTCCAAGACTTTCCCATGCTGTGTGTGCCATGGAGCCATCCTGTCACACGCTGAAAACAGGCACCACTTAATTATTTGGTCCTTGCAGTTTGGTTGTTGTAGCAGAAACATGACAAGCAAGTGTGGTACTGTCTTGTGCTTTGGGAATTAACCATGAAAAGATAGAGGGAGACCTAGCAAACACGCATAAGCAACTCAATGTAAACACCAAAACACGAGGAAGGCCGGGGGTGACTGGAGACTGTGGAGTTGATCCCTGAGTGTGAGCAGGGGCGGGGAGGCTGAGGGCTGCACGGGTAGCCATGACAGACTCAGCCAGAGGAAAGTTTTGAAATTCTTGCTTCTATATCACTGCACGGGCTGAGGCAGCAGCTCATACCAGAGATGCCAGTGACCTACAGATAACAGCAGGACAGCAGAAAAATGGAGACAGACAGTAAGGTTCCAGAGACTGAAGTTCTAATAACTACCTGAACCCACCCTTGTGGGTGAGAACTGGCTTTCACAACCATGACTGCTGTAACTCAATGTACAGAACATATTAGAAATGGATTGGAAAGAAAATTGAATCATGCAGAGTAACAGTAAATGTGCTTCCATCAGATAAGCGTACATGTTCTAGGTATATTCACGTGGAAATGTATAAAAATATGTACACAAAACACTTATCTGTTCAATCTATATAAGGTATAAAGTAATACATGAGCACATATGCTCTATATTAGTGTAGTCTATGTGGACACTCTGAACACTTTTTCGTTCTATTGATATAGTCTCCACACAGACCTTTGGTAGAGATGTGAAATAGCTTCTGGACTCTAAATGAAGTTGAACTGTGAAAATCATGCTCTAGAATATGAAAAGTTAGATCATCTCACAGAACAGGTTTTGCCCCAGTCCTGTACTGTTGTTCATGCTCTTCCCACTAAAAACCAATCTGCTAGAAGAAAAGTGTGGGGAGGTCACCTCTGGCTGGGGAAGGGACCACATAGTGTGGCACAGTTGTCCATGACAAGGTAACCACAATCTTGGGCTCCCAGCTTGAAGTCAACCCTGGAGACCCTGGGCAGCAGGAACACTCTCTTCCCTCCCACAGCTGCCAGCAAAGAACACTCCCAGAGATCGAGAAAGGCTGGCTGCGGCATGCATGACCAAAGTCAAGGCTCTGCTGAGAACCAAGCTGACAAAATCCGGAGAGGACCTAGGAAACTGTAAAATCCCATTTCACTCCTACAGTCAGGTCCTGGGCATGTGGGTTGTTGTGAAGTCCACTGAGTCCCTGACCCCTGGTTACAGGTTTACCTGAGGGAAATTTCCTGCTTCTTTTCTTCAGTTGTAATAACAGAGATGTGAGCTCAGTTAAGGGGTCAACATTTTGGGGTGTGGGAGTTCTAAGGAACCCCAAAGCAAGGAGAGGGTCGCCATACATCCAGGTCTTCCTTGTCAGCCCTGAACCACCAGAAGGATTTTTAATGAGATATCTTTCCCCTTGGGAGACTTGGGAAGTGAGAAATTTATTCTGAGTGGAGCAGAATGAAGTCAACAAGAGACAGGAGTCCAGGAAAGGTGCCTACTGATCACGGCCTCAGGACACCCTGAAGTAAGGGCATCAGTGTGACTGTAACACACAGGTAAGCTTGGTTATTCCAGGAGAAACATCAAGATAGAGGGAGAATGAGAGAACCCAGCCCACATCCGTAGAGGTATGCCTTAGCGGACATCTCTGCTCAGGACACCAACCCAGGCAAGGTTGCTGGATGTGTGGTACCCCAACTTCCATGAGGGTGGAGTCTGAGCAAGGGACAGCATTATTCACAGAGGAGGGCCTCACAGTCCCTAGAACAGGGAAGTCCCCACAGAAGCCTACCCATTCTGTGTGTGGAAAGCAACCCCATTCAAGATGACCAGGGAGGAGATTCAGGACTTCTGCTGCCTGACCTAAGGGTTATCAGAGGACTTAGTGGAGGAACTCTGCATTGCCAGAGTGAGAGTCCCAATCAGTGTCCACTGTCAAGTGATGAAATGAGGCAGTACTGATGGGCCTATGACATATGGGACCAGCTCTGCCTGCGCTTTCAGACTGAATTGTGTCCTGTCTTCCCACTATAGAAACTGGGGAAGCAGGACTCATACTCTCAGATGGGCACAGCTCCTTGAGGACTGAAGGGGGGCTTCCAGGGAGGACAGCAAAGAGACATTGTCCTCTAGACCTCCAGCCAGATACACTGATAGTGTGGCACACAGTGGGGATACAAGCCATTGAATGAACAGAAGAGTCCAACTTCTTTCTTCCCTCTACAAGGAAATGATGACTAGTTTACCCTCCAGGAATCGATGAAGGTGCTTGTTAGATGTATCAACTTTCACATCTTCACCAAGGCAGATGGATGTCCACAAAATAAACATTTTAAGTCATGTTAGGAAATTTGGGATCATGGGGAGCCTGATGAAGAGGCAGACATGGCTTGTAGAACATCAAATCTGAGTGTACCAAAGCTAAATCCCAGATATCGGAGCAGCAGTGGGCAAAGCTATGTGTGGTTAGGTGGCTCAAAGCTGCACCTTTGCAGGAGGACATTGTTAACACAGACGGATCTGGAGCAGCAGACATGTCAGCCTTGATGATCCATGGCTACCACCACATGGTGAATAGATCCTTGCAACCGCATGAGGTCAGCAATAGTTGGGAAGGAAGTGTCATACAAACTTCACTATGACTGACACTAGGTAGTCAAGGTGTGTTCATGGTGCAGTGATTAGGAAGGTGCTCCAGGACCTTCCTTAGGAATGCACTCATTTTCACCAAGAGTGGACTACACTAGCTATTGAGTCAGAAGCCCAGGACTTAGGGAAGACTTTTGTTGCTGCAAGTATTCTCCTGACTCTGAGGTATGCTGAAGTTCAAGGAATTAATGGCAAACTAAGTCAGTTGAAGCAAGACCTGGAGAACAACCTAGAAATAGGATTACAGTCTGTCCTAAAAAGAAATTGCCTGAAGCCCCTTATGGTAACAAATTAGCTACCCAGGTGATTAGCAGCTATCACACACTTCATATCTCATACTCAGAATTAGTTACAGTGTCCCAAGATAAACAAACACCTTATGATCCTTGGAAGTTCTGGTCCCGTTATTCTGCTCTCTGTTCAAGGAAATGAGAATACCAGTTCATATTAACACACTACAAACACAAGAGTAATTCTTTCATTAATGATTTCTATGTCAAATTTCATTCAACGTCAATAAAGTTCACTCTTTTGGTGTACAGTTCAGTGAGTTTCATAATGAACAGCCACCACCAACACAGCCAAGGATCATCACTACCCCAGGTACAGTGTTTGCCTGGTACCTCTTATAGGCAGAATTCCTGTCTCACCCAGACATAACACGCGGCACCCACTGGTCACTTCTGCATCCTTACAGTTTTTCCGTTCCCTGTAGGTGATAGGAATGAAAGCCTGGAGTGTGTGGCCCTTCCAGAGGGGCTGCTTGCCCTACTTTGATGCAGTGCAATCCTATTGTTGTGCAGTTCTATAGTTCTCTTTTATTTTGCTGAGTATTATTCCTTTAAATGCATGGCTGATACTTTATTTACCTATGCCTTAACTGAGAGATGTTTGGGTTGTTTTTTAATTTTTGGTTGACATTTATGAATAAAACTGCTATTTTTTTAAACCCACAGGTTTCCATATAAACAGGTGTTTTCATTTCACTTGGGTAAATACCTGGTAGTACCCTTACTGCACCCTAAGACAAGCAAGCTTACATCTATTGAAAACCCTGCCAAACTGTGTTCCACAGTGGTAGTATCACTGGGTCTTCTCTCCACCACTGTGAGAGGCTTGCAGTAGCTCCACAACCTCATCAGCACTTGGTTTGACTTTTTTTCTTTTTGATTAATTTTTAAATGCTAGTTACTATAATAGGAATACCATGGTATGTGATCATGTCTTTTCTTTTTCCTAGAGGTGTTGGGGATTGAATCCAGGGCATGCTATGCATATGCTCTACCACTGAACTACACAACAGGCCTTTCATTGTGGTTTAGAGTTGCGTTGCTGGAAGAGCTAATAGTTTTGGATGCCTTCCTGTGTGCTTCTTCCATTATTCTGTAGGTCTTCTATATCTTCTTGGCCCATTGTGACTCTTTGATGAAGTGTCTGTCCAAATGTTCTATCCATTATTCTGAATAGACTGTTTTCTTTTATTGTCATATTTGAGCATTCCTGATATTCTCTGGCTAGGATTTGGATATGTAATTCTGTAAATCCTTTCTCCATGTCCATCCCTGGTGTTTTCATTACTAGAACAATGTCTTTTATAGGGCATCTTTTAAAATTACATACAGTAGACACTTGTGAACTCAATTAGTTCATGAAAGCTGGTTGTATCTCAAGTTTGTTGTTAGTCAAGACTATTTTTCCCATAAGAAATAATAGAAATACCCATAATGAGTTCTGAACACTGCAAAGCACCCCATAACTAACTTTCCCATAATAAAAGGAGTATATAATGTGCATAATTTACCAGAAACACCAACTTTCCTAGTATGTTCACCAGTGTTATAAAGTGTGCCTAGTGCAACAGTAACGACAATTTCATACTGTACTCACCATACAACTTGACCTATTTGGCTCCAGGAAGGGAGGATGAATGGAAAGGTGCTTATTGTTTGGAAGGGCAGTTCCTTTCCATAGAACATCAGGATTCTGGCTCTCTGGCGTCCTTTCTCA